>OMKZ01042321.1:0-32659 GCA_900302535.1 Neoniphon sammara
CCAAGGGGGATCACGTCACCTCAGCGATAGCCGTCCATTGCCTAGCAACCTCACCCCTCAGGCCCACAGAAGGAAGTGAAAACTGAAAGGTGATCCTCTTTAAAAATATCCAAATAATGGCTCTTTTCAACTTGGCAGGCAAAAAGCACAACCTTAATATACTGATTTTTTTTTTTCTTCAGGGTGACGTATTCATTAATGCTTGCGTTTGATAGCATTGTTATTTAGTATGCCGTTGTGAAACCATCCTAATCTCAAATACTTCATTAAAAGTAAGTTTACTGGTATTTCCTGTGTCTGACTGGCTTAGTATTCTTGGAATGTTCTACACGATACTGGATGCTATAGCCTATATGCTCATGCAAAACTATTACCTACAATATGTTTCATTTGAATTTACAAGTCATTCACTCTCTCATAATTGTAATAGTCTGATATAATCCTGAAGGCAACCGTTAATATCACTTCCAATCTCAAAATTATTGTTTTTGTGTTTGTTAGTGAAGCTGGATTTTGCAAATGAGTGGAAGATCTTCAAGTGCAGTTTGATGCAATATGCAGAGCTGTATTGCACAGCTGCAGATGACTGCCCAATTTCGAGTGTTAATTTTAAACTGCCCTGCTAAATATGACATGCCGTTCCTAAAGTGAGCCTGTTAACCGGCTTTCACTCTGCCCCCAGCCGACAGCTTATAACGGCGTCCAGACTCTGAGCTCATTTCAGCCGTGTAACTAGACAAATTATTGTCTTCCTGCTAGACACTCGTGACGAGGCACGTCAATGCTGCAGGTGCAGTTGGGCCTGAAATTGCTTTGTTTAAACTTGTCAGGTTGGAATGGAGATTTTTAAACAGGACCCGTCCTTAATCGCAAGGTGAGGGACTTTAGCTGACCTGCAGAGATCTTGACCTCAAACACTTCTGATTTGGGGAAAAACAACCATTTTTTTGCTGTGGAGATGTAATTACTGCCTAATGTAGCCTTCTTTTTAATACAGCTGTCAATAATTAAAAGTTTGTTCCTCTGACTTCTAATGTGCCTTTGGCTGCAGTATTAATGTTTACCACTCTCTTTTCTCTCCCTGGTGTTATGGTGATTGAGAGAAGCTGTTAAAATTGGATTGTGAATAAATATGCAAATTGGATACTGGAGAAAATCACATTAATGTTTGAGGATGTATTCATTTGGAATGATGTTAACTGAAATCTGGATTTATTACATCTGAGGAAGTACACAATTTTCCACATCAAACAACCAACAACTCCAGATTATTGTGCATTTGGAATTTACTACCTGAAATTTATCGGTGAGTATTTCAAAAACGTAGCTTGAATATTTTTGTGAGAAAATGCGCTCATACACAGATTTTTGGGGGAGACTGCCTGTTGGTCAACTCAAGTGATGGGACTATAGACACAAAGATCATCCATGTGTAGAGCATCAGCTGTGCTAACACTTGCACACTAGGTTGAGTGATGACTAGCCTTATCTCAAAGTTGTAAAATGAGAACTTTTAGCAGCTGCAGACCTCATTGGTAAGCAATTTTAAATAATATGTGGCCAAGGATGGCAGTTTTGTGTAGACGACTGGTCAGAAGTACTGGGGACTGGGAATACTAAAACAATTTTGAGGTGTTAGCTGATACCTAAGTGTTGTTTGAGATAGAAGACAATAATGTTAGACATTACCTCTGCTTGTTAGTGTATATGATGAACTGCCAGTGTTTTAGCCGCTAAATCAACAATTCTCTTTATTCCCCAAGGTTAAAAATCAAAAGTAGGTCAACATCACTGGCTGTTTCGTAGTGCTGTACTTCAAAGTGATTCGTTTAACTGAAGTACAGCACTATGCTGCTCTCTCCGCCAACTGCATTGCAGCTTTCAAACTAGTGCGGTGCGTCGAACTGAAACTGGGTACTGTCACATATGAAACTGCCAGGGACTATCTTTTCATGTCGAAAGATCCCTTTTCCTGCACCAATTGGAGCATGACTTGTTTTGTTTGCATACGAGGACAATGAAGCGAGCAATGCGAAACTACATAGTGTGTCATTATGCGGTGGATGAATACATGGTTGCTCAATGAAAGTAGTCCCAAAAATCAACCCTGACTACATTGACAATATTGAGGTAATATTTCTTTTTATGTTATGAATCTGCAGGTCATATAATAAAATCTTTATTACTAGTAGGAGTTCTTCTTACTTAGATAATTCACTTAGTAACTGTGATGTTATTGATCCTGACAAGTGTACGCTAAAGTGTTAGCGAACGATCTTCACTGGCTGCAGTTGTGTTCTCACCAGTAAGACGTAAATTGACTAATCTCCCAAAAATATAGCTTACTTTCATGCCAGCAGTCATTTTACTGTCATTCTGAGTCAGTTTTGTCGCATCATGGATACCTCGTTTTGGAATGAAACCTCTTACAAGAATCTGCAAATAATATAAAATTGCAACCCATCTTTTGGGTTGGCTTTTTTTGCAGGTGTCGAGACCATTACAGTTGCTGAGACTGTACAGCATGACCGCTTAAAAACGTTTCTGATGCATGGATTATACAGCCGTGAATGGTCTTTCCCCCCGGTTTGTTCAAAGGACAAAGGCCGATGCTACACATTCCTGAGAGCAGCAGTGGAGAAACATTCCATCCACTGTTTGTAATTGTTCACAGCTGCAAGCAGTGTCTGCTTCCTATTTGTCACATTCATGGGTCAAACATTACCATATTTTTCTTAATCGCTCACAAAGTAGAAGTAAAGCTCTAAAAAGCAAGTGTGTTTATGTACACTTACTACAGTAGGTGAGGCAGTGCAGCTGTTAGCTTGCATCTACTTCTGCTACTTGTTCGTTTTTCTGCACTCTGTTATTGTGAAGAAGTACCCACCATTTATCTGTTTGAGTTGAAGACTGCAGACTGAAAGGCCTTGTCAGGTGTTTTGGGGATTTTTTTTCTTCCCCCATATCACAGCATGAGGCTGTCACTGTGTGACGTGAAAGGCAACTCTCTTTCTCTCTTCAACATGTTTGAATTGGAGCTGAATTTCTGAGAGTTATTACTACAGTTCTTCTTTTCGCCAGATCTTGAACTCAACCACAAACAACTCTCAGAGTTTAATTTCAGAGGTGTGTAATTGTTAAATGGGGATTTTGAAAGAAACAGATACATTAGGTTAGTGGAAAACAACTGTGGGTCACATGCTCTCTTACCCAGTTCCTCCTATTTGAGCTATTCCAGAGCCACTTGATTGTGTGTGTGTGCGTGTGTGTGTGTGTGTGTGTGTGTGTGTGTGTGTGTGTGTGTTTGCACAGGTGCCAAAAAAATTCAACAGTGCACACAATACATACTTGTGTTGAGAGTGACTGCAAGTGGTTCTCCATTTGAAAGCACAGCCACAGTTGGCTTGGCAGTTCATCAGCGCAGTCTCTAACAAAACGTGGATCATACAGACAGCATGTAGACAACTCATTTCTCATCTCACCTTGACGAAGAGTCATTGTTTTCTAATCTGCTGAGGCCAACTGTTCAGCAATGGACCAAGAGAATAAATATGAAATTGTTTTGTTCAATAAACAAACAGCAGAATGGTAGTTTAATGGTCATTACTGTAAAGGCCAGCAACAAACACTTTTAGTGCATGCTATAATCCTGACATCAGCTGGAGTGGAGAACCTCAGTCATCTGGTCCAAGTAAATCACTCTGCCCAAGCCACGAAATTACAGTGTCAAAGCTTGTGGGCAAGGAAATGTGAGTGAAGGTTTTTCTTGTGGACCTTGGGTATGTTTTTCAGGAACCACAGACCTACAAGACATCTGCTGCCAGTAGAGGGCGCCACGGCTCCTAAGGTCTTTCTGTGGGAAAATTCAGGGGATTTACACTTACAAATCTGTTGTCATCAGCACAAGGATGAGAAACACACATTCAGGGTTCCTGCAGTAATGTCTGTGCTCAATTACGTGCACTGTGCTGTTGCATGTGGAGTTAGATCACTTTAATATATGTAACATTACTAATACCTCTTTCATCATCTGTTTTAATGCAAAGCATCTATTGAAAACAATGCCAAGTTATCACTAATAGTAAAACAAAGGTTTCAAACTACAAACAGTATGCTGGGCTTGCTGCACATCTCTATGGTCTGTTTTGTGTTTTTACTGTTTATGCAATATGTTTGTGTAATGAACATTCTCTTGTTTTGCACAAGCGCTGGCATCTGTATCTCTGTTGAGGCTCATCTTCTCTTAATTAGGGCGCCTGGATTAAATGCAGCTTGCGCGATTGCCTTGTATGTATATCACGCCAGTTTTTTAAGTAACAATATTTTACTATTTCAGCACTTCACTGAGCGTGGTGCTTGCAAGCGCATGTGTGCATTTGTGCGCACATGTGTGTGTGCTAGTTCAGCGATGAGCAGTATTCTAACGCACTGCCATGGTTTGCAGTGCTCCCCCTCCTCTGCCACTCTGAACTGAAACAGCTGCCTCCGCTGCTTTGCCTCCAGCTGCTTCCAAATTGTCCCACCATTAAGCTATTATCTGTTTACAACCACAGCACTGAGCAGACCCACTAGGTGCTAAAAGTCCTGCGATGCTCTAATGTTGTCATGGATGTGTTTCCTTCGGTGTCTTGTTACGCAGATTTTGTGTTGCATTAATTGGGTGCGATACAATTAGACGCTCTTATCGTGGCTGTGTAGGTATTAGGCAATACTTTGTCCTATCCCCATGACCTAGATAATGTCAGCATGGCAAGGTAAAACTAGATTTTCCTCAAAATGCAATTACATGACTCATGCATATCAGCATGACACTAGTTAGATTGCATTAGTCAACTGATACACCTCTCAGTTTAAATATTATGACAATACGTGCCTAGTATAAAGTATTTATAACGTTTGCAATTGGGCTACTGATGCGTGCATCTGAATTAAGTCACGTGATGTCTGTGAATGTGTGATGTTGCATAAATAGGTTTCAATGCTGTCATTTGTTTTAAACTCTGGTGCAGTGCAGTAGTGCCCGCTCAGAGGCGAGGAGCAAGAACACATTGATCTTATTTGGACAGGCTTTTGTCTGGGACCCATCCAAACCCAAACAGGGAGGGGAAGGACCACAACAGAGAGTAAATAATTCTCTCGCAATCCAGACACACTGTGCATAGGTTATGGTCAGAGCAAAGCCACATTCATATGGTGTCATTTCTCTATTCACCATGTAATGTAGCATTTGACTTTTGCACTGTCCTGTGTTTTTGTCTTTTGTTCCGGTTTTAAGCGATGGACAACACCGTGGTTTAAATTTACTACCATTTATGCTGCATAGAGCTAAGGTAAAAGTGGTGTGCCAAAGAGGTATTTTTCTCTCAGTCTAAAAAAACATCTGGTTTATGTTATGACATTATTGGTCTAAGATGTAACTTGCAAACAACTGAACAAGTTATCAACTTTCAAGAAAGGGAAGCCTATGTATGCATGTGTATCACTGAGTATGAATACAGAACAATGCTGTAATACATTCCACGTATTGAGGACAGGTTATATCCAGTTTCACTCTGCGTTTCTCTTTACCATCTCACCATATGCTATAAGATGTCTTACTCTACTGAAGTCAACCCATGGAAAAACACTACTGGCACTTTAGGGAACATGCAGATTCTTTACCTTCACCTTTGCTTCACTTTACTGTTGCCAATGACAAATACTAGTTTCTCTTTGGTTCACATTTAAGCACATCATCAACCGTCACTATTTGCTACCTCTGGTTTCTGTGATAACACTTCCTTTTGTATGCCTTGTATAAAAACAATTGATTTTTTTATACTTTATTTTTCAAGGTTATGTTTTCAAAGTTAGGTTTTTCCTATTTACAGCAGTTATTGGACAAATACTAAATAATAATTTGGGGTAAGGCTGAACCATTGAGGTAATGGACAGGCAGGGAATTCAATACACAATAGCTAATACTATGTACACTATACTCTCTTGTATACATGGTATACAATAACATTGTTGACTGGTGACAATGTCATTCAGGTATAGAGAGAAATAACACTCAAAAAGTAGATTCTCTGCATCAAAAAGTAGATACCTCTGCATATTCTTGTGTTGATGTTTATTTTTTTAGGAGGTGACACTGTAATCACACAGCAGGTATGATGCTCAAGGACTAATCTTGCCAGGTGAGTTTCAATTCTTTTAGTATCAAAGATTTATGGAGACAACACAAGCTGTGGTAAAATATTCCTCCACCTCAGGAGAGAAATCTCTTCACGTTCTTGTATCGCACCAGGGAGAGATTTCAAAGCAACAGGTTCTGGCCCTTATCTGCCATCTGTTTGGAGGAAGGCAATAGAAAATACCAAATGAATTACAGAGCCAAGTGTAAGATTGGTTTATGCTCAACTGGTTGCACAGAGACAACATCAGATATGAGGTGCTGTAGCTTTATGGCTTATTTGGTTTTGACTGGATCCTTATCTCTTGAGTGGATAAAATAAGCACTTTATTGGGATTAAACAAAGTGTATTATACTTCTGGAAAAATTCTTCAAGTCAAAGGAACGAACTGATAAGTAAAAGCCTGAAAGTCATGAAAAGCAACCAAAATTGTGGCTAATTATAATACCTTTGTAAGTTTTGCCTTAATATCTTACCAGCTACTTGATCCACTATGGTACTTACATGGGTGTTTCTCATGAGACTCATTATGTCACAATGTAATATAATTTTTAACTAAGAGAGATCAAATAGAAACTAGCAGAATTCCTCAAATAAGTAATTAAACAAGTAAAATCTCCCCTGATTTTTAACATCCCTGACGCTCACAAAATACATTTCCTATGTAAAGTGTGTAGGTGTGTAACATTAGCTGTTAATACAGGTTGTTTGTTATAAAACATTAAGAGAAAATAAGCTTAACAATTAATATCTTTGATTGGCTGATTTTGTTGTTTCTTGGTGTTTATAGCCAAATGTACTATGTTTAATATTTGTAAATATTTATAATATTATCATTAATCTCCTTTATGGATTTGGCAACGTACATCTGTCTCCTGTCGCGATAATAAAGCTAATTTGAACTTGAACTTAAGAGCAGGTGAGATTCTAAATGTTTCCATGTTTCCAAACCTGGTTGTAGCTGATTTCTACTTACAGTGAAGACAACATGGGGCCAGTAAAAGAGAGACATGCCACTTCACACCTTCATTTGTACAGTTCCTCTCCCCAAAATGTAAAGATTTCCAACCAATACTAAACTCTCGTGCTGTATTGGAGAACATCCTCAGTGGTAAACTCTTACTGTAGGTTGCAATGAGCACCGCCTGACTCCCAGTTAGCACTACTTTAAGAAGCAATGATCCTCTCTTTACCATTCCTCTCTTCATTTCCCAGGTGTCTTATTGAAAGAGGATCAACACGCTCAGGGCAAATTCCATTTAGTCCTCTGCTGTAGGATGTAGGCTGTGATTGGTGATAGATCAAACTGTATTAAGTAACCGAGAGCTTGAATTATCTGGCAGTCACAAATCAATAGCAGCTTGTGAGTGTGTGGGTGTGCACATGTATGCTTGTGTCTAGGGGATAGGGGTCACTGTTCTTATGAAATATATCTGAAGAGCAGTACTGTAAGCATTCCCATTAATTTTGTGTATTTTGAAATGCAGTATTTCATAATGCATTTTCAATAGTCTGACCTTCCAACAGTGTTTTCACATTTATTCTCTCCTTTTATTTTATTTATTCGCTTCTCCACTTGTCCACTAATCAACCTTTTATATTTTCCAGACTTCAACTAATAACAGTGTTTTTATAATGCTGAAATGAATCAGTAGTGAATAAACTGCAAAGACACACATTGCATCAACTAGTCCCCCTGCATCAGAGCATTTGGGTGGTATCCACTGTTGTCCTTCGTATTATCCATATGCTTTATTCTAGTAGTGTTTCATTCTGTAGTACAAATCTGTGGTTGATGATTTGTAATAACTGGGTGAGGAGCCAAGATTTATAAAATGGCACGTCTGCCACAAGAAGCTTGTGTGATAAGTCAATCTATAAAGGTCTGTTTCCTTCAGATACTACAAAATGTCCCATATTTTCTGTCAGTGTTGCTTATTTTTTGAGGGAAATTTGGTAGCAACATATAGTACTGCCCTCTATCTGTCTCTCTCATAATCTCTGTTTCCTTGTTTGAATGACAGAGAACGAATGTGTATGTGTGTGTGTGCTCACTGTGCACATTCACTCACACATGTGCTTGTTCCTGTGTGCCTGCTTGTCAGTATGTGTCTGGTATCTTAGCTCGTGTATCTGTGTGTGCTCTTAAGGTCAGACTAGATTTAGTCTGCTTATTTCTGTCAGATGAGACTGCCTGTTTGGTGAGAATGCTAATCGAGAGCTGTCAGAGCCTTTCTCTCTGGCTAAGGAATGTGTGCGACCTTCTGACCAAGGAGAGATTGCTGCTTGTAATGTGAAGGTTCACTGTCGCCATCAAGCTCACCATCATGTAAAGGTTTGATTGGGAAAAAAGTGCCATTCACCGATTATAGATTGTTTTATTTGGCAAAACATTTTTTTTCTGGAACCTTATAACATACAATTAGAGTACTTTATAACATAAGATGTATTTAGGATTTTTCACTTCACTCATCCCCCTGAGATTGATAAATCTGCTCAAGGACACACTGACTGGCACATTTGAGATGGTCATTACAAAGCCTGGGCAAAATACCTTTTTTCCGACTTACCCAGAGTGAGATAAGATGTGTGATGTACGACTCTTATTTTTTTTCTATTTAAATTCCAAGACGTGTATTTAAAGTACATGATATACAGTGTAAATAAGCCAGCTTCAGAGTTGCTGTAAGGTTTATTTTTTCACTTTGATGGAGCTAGGCTAATGTCTCCTGTAGACTTCAAGTCTTTATGCTAAGCTAACACAAAATGTTACCCATAGGAATAGAACCAGTGAATGTACAGCGGTAATAATGGTATTGAACATCTTGTCTGAGTCTGGTTAAGTTCAGAAAAAGGGTATTTTGCCCAAAATATTGAAGTATTCTTTTAAAACAAATGTGATGTGATGTGAGTAGAAATGTCAGGACACTCTACACATTTTTTATACTGATTATAACCCTGATCTAGCTACCCTAACCAATTATGAGGAGTGAGGTTGGTCCAAGCCAGTCTAACCAGAATGTATGGTTTTGTGCTGAAAAGGTTTAAGGACTCTCTCTCATGCTTCCTGATTTAGTTTTAGTCCAGTCAGCCCACTCCCAATAACTTCAAGCATGTTTGTTTCTGACATAAGAAATGTTACACTGTTAAAGATTATAGTATAGCTATCTTAGCCAATTATACGTAGTCACAAAAAAACATGCATGTGGAATCAATGAATGTTGAGAATAGTACTGTTGTGCCGGCTCCTGTGGCAATTAACTTTTCTCCACAAGTCTACATTGTCTGCTATTTGATATAGCCTTCGTTATTGGCTGGTAGAACATGATGAACCAAGACGCTCTAGGCTACAGTGTTGAATCCATAATTTGCATGAGTAATGAGTAAGTTATTGTCTACTTTCCACTGTCTTGCACAGTCCTTTTGCACAGAAGATGGTTCCAAGTACTTTTATTGTACTTGGAAAGTGATGGTGACTCTGAGAGGACTTGATACATTCTGATCTTAATACAATAAAGAATTTTATCTTTTAAAATGTGTTAAATGATTTAGGAGATTAAATGTGCAACAGCTTTTGTTTTCACCGCTTTTTGAATTTCATACAACTTTGTTAGAAGGTTCCAAATTTTAGGTGCAGAAAGGACACGTAGAGATTTCCTCATGGCTTTATTTTATCTGGCACCAAGCACAGATGAAGCAACATAAATTTCACACCACCTGTGCTGAAGTCACTGTTCCTTTGTAATGCATAATTCCTTTTATTCTCAATCTGGGCTTTATTTTCCTAGCTTTTTCCATCATGACACTTGATTGTGTTTAAAATTTCATCACTTGTTTCACTGTAGACTTCTGCATACCTCCAGGAGCAGAGCTTTCCAATACACAGACACTGGGCCAGAACGGTAATTTCCAACAGCTGAACACAAAAAGTGATTAAAACAAACCCTTTCAACACAATAATACTCACACCGCAATATACTATGGCTGGCCTCAAGTATGGAAATATGTTGTTAATCATTCAATAGGTTGCTTTTTGAGTATTATTTGGATTGGTGGTGGTGGTGGTGATGGTGGCTATCACTGCATTTGTTATCATGGGTAGACCTTTTTTATTTCTCACTTTCAGATACATGTTGCTGACTTTTGTAACAAGATGAATAAATAAAAATAACATGAAAAATACTGGGGGGCAGATCGAAATACATTCTAATCAAAATAAATGTCATTTTAACTGTCATATATTTCAATGCAAGCTTCAACGGTGGGGGAAATTACCGGTGGCACAGCATCTCTTAGAGTTTGCAATTAACCTGAACCCTTTTGGTTCAGGCTCAGATTATTTAATTATTCCAACGGGTCTGACAGGGTCGGCTCTGCACTGCAGTAGAGACTTTGTATTTTGTGCAGCAAGCAGGCAGGAGTCTCACACGGCCACGTGACAGTTTATAAGTGAAATGGATGCTGACAAGGTCAAGAAAAATGTGGACTCGGGAGGCTTTGTCAAGCAAGTGTCTGGTAAGCCAGAGTTTTGGAATGACTTAGATATGGTTGACCATAGTGCTGCAAACAACACAACATTTGCTAAATGCAAAAAATGTGCAATGTTGCTGAAGATGGCATTAACAGAAACATCAACACAGCTGTGCTTGGCTGAAAATTGACAAGTCAGGCTGGTCTGAGGATTAAAAAAAATACTACTAAGCTTTGGGCTCAGGCAGGTGTCGTTCTGGTCGGGCAGGGCTTTGAATTTTGGGCTTGTTACAAACCTCCCACCTCTGTCCTTTGGGAGATTTGTGTGTTTTGTGGGGTATATTTTATGTATTTATTTATTTATTTAAGTGCACTCTGTGACCTAATTTATAGGTATAGGCCAATTAATTTAGAACAAATATTTGACTATCTGTTCATATTATATTGCAATATTAGAAAAGTCCTTTTAACTAGCACGAGTTCAGTAGCAAGTAGGTTGGAATGTGCTGCATATACTGTAAATAACAAACACAAAGACTGCTTTCAAACTGAAACAGCAAGTGACAATAAAACAAATAAAAACAGATCATAAGGCCCAGGTTGAAAAAACAAACAAACAAACACAGATCCTTCCTATACTTATGATACAATCCTTCCTACACTATACTATACTTCAAAAGTTGAATCTACACTGTTGACATGGTTCTCAAATGTGCCATCAAAGTCAAAGAGTATGCAGGTTCTCACTCAAACCAGTCACTACACCATCTGATGTCACTGATTAGCCCAGCTGATTTCCCTGAAGGTGTGCAAGCCCATGACATCAGCTAGTGTAGACTGGAATGAAAATCAGAATAATCTTTGGTCTCAAACTTAAGATAAATTTTACCCTTGTGGCCTTATGCCTGCAGCCTTTAATGCCAAGCATGCAGGAAAACTTGCCCACAGGCTGCCTTCTCTGCGGCGGCTCACTCATACATATGCATGCGTTAATGAGGCACAGGTGTGCCTTGTTAACCACCTGAACTGAAGCTGGTCGTCCCCTGACCAACACTCACCTAGCCTTATTGCACTCTATGATCACTTTAGACCAGTTAAATGAATTAGAATAAAATGAATAATCTAATTCAAAAATGTTTGGAAAATATAAATATTTGGAAAATAGTGTAAATCATGAGGTACCACTGGAAACACAGGTAAAGTGTCTGTAGAAAACACAAGGAGGTAGCTAGCACAATTCTGTAGCGGCTTTCTCTGAAATAACTCAAGTCTCTGGATGCTGATTTTTAGAGTTCTTAAAAAGACAAATTTCCTCCTTACAGCTCATGCAACATGATCCAAGTTTTCCAAAGCCAGTTATGTGGAAAAGACCTTCATTTAATTAATATAACAGTTAATTAGCGCAAATCCTCACTATAGCCTTTGATAGCAAAACAGTTTGCTCTGATGCCCATCTAAGCCCTGTGTGTCGGTTCAACAAGAACTTGCCAGAGTTCAGCATCCAGGATAGACACACAATTTAAAACCATTTACAAATACTGGCACTAGGGAACAAAGCTACAACAGCTTGTTAACATACCAAACTCTCTCAGTTTGTGTGTTAGTTCACACATAGCACAGGAGTAGGGCTGGGCAATATATTGATATTATATCAATATCTTGATATAAGACTAGATATCTAAGATTTTGGATATCATAATATTGTGATATGGCATAAGTGCTGCCTTTTTCTGATTTTGAAGGCTTCAGAGTAAACAAGATGCAATTTTCTCAACTTATTAGACTGTTATAGCTGTTCTATTATTTGCTTCTACCTGCTTGGTCATCATACTCACGTTACTAATGACTGTTTATCAAAAATCTATGTGTAATATTATCACAATATCGATAGAGGTATTTGTTCAAAAATACTGTGATATTTGATTTTGTCTGTATCGCCCAGTCCTATATAGGAGTGTAAACATGGCAAAACAGGAAAGTACATCATGAGTTTGTGAGTTTCTAGAGATTTCTCTCAAGTTCTCGCTGAGCAGAATATGGACATGAGATGGGATGTAATTGTTTGGCTTCAGAGGAGCTGCATGAGCTAAATGTAGAAATTCTGTTCTCATTTTTTTTTTTGCCCTTTTGGAACTCTAAAAAAAACACAACCAACTTACTTTATGTGTTTTGGAGAAGACTGCTACAGAGTTGTGCTAGCTACTGCCTATGTGTTGTATAGACAAAACAAACAACACCTGTGCTTCAGCTGACACAGGTTTGAGTAGATAATAATGAAATTTTCTTTTTTTGTTGTTTTTGAGTGAACTGTTCTTTTAATATGCATGTTTGAATCATTCTGATGGAAAAACAGTGGATTTTTAGAACCTGTGTTTAAAAGAGTTTATCCCTATGCACTGTATTTTGTCTTTGTTTACTGCTGTTTTTAAGAGTCTTTAAGCAGAGTGGTTAGCCCACTTATGTGCTAAATACTCACGCAGATGATGTAAGAACAAGCAATTGCTTGAGAAAATTTGTCTGTACTCTTTTCACTGTAATCCTAAAATATGAGGAAGAGGCTTTATGGGTAAGACTGGCAACAAAATTAAACAGGGCAGATTGCATGCACAAGATGCCAGAAAACATGCAGCAAGCAAATGGAAATGAGCTGTCTGCTGTACATCCTAAGAGGTGGGGCCTCTCTTGACATACAGAATTGTTTGTCTTATAGTGGTCACTGTCTGGACTTCATACTGGTTATCTAAAGTGTTTTCATCCCATAACGCAAGAATTGTAGCTCCTGAACTGACTGAAGGGACACTAGAATATCTACAGCCATAACTGATTGATAGAAAACAAAATACTTCATTCAATTTACTTATTCTGCTAAATAGCCAATTGCCTGGATTTTGTCTTGCCACACTGTCATTATGTAGGGTAATAAAAAATATAATTGAGTGTCATTGGGTCAACAGTAGAAGGAGCTATAATGTATTGTATACGACATTATGTTTATGAGATGTGTTTGAGGAGGGAAATATAAAATGGAGAGGAGAGGACTGATCCTACAACTGAGCCCTGTGGGACAAAAGATACAGACTTTACCTTTACTGTTTGATGTATTTGTAGGACTCTGCATAAGCCAGTGAGGGCTTGTGTTTTTCTGAATAAATATTACTGGGATCATAAACTAGTGTCCAAGCTCCGTCCTCTTTCTTTTAGGATTCATGAGTCAAGTAATGTGCTGCAGTGCAAGATGCAATCTGCATTACTCAGCATATGAAAACATTCAGGGGTGAACATGTAGAGAGTGAGCAGTAGAGATTGGATGTTCATTATTATTTTTCATCCCTGCGTATTGTTTTCCTTTAATTTTTGCTCTGAAAGCATTATTATATTTAATCTTGTCATGTAATAAACATGATTTATTTTCTTATAACGAGGTGTTTTGGCAGCGGTTTTAGCTGTCCTTACAGGGTGGTATGAGATGTTCCTCTCTTTTCTGTGTGACAACCTTCCCATATGAAAATCCTGTCAAATACATGAGCAGAATATTAAGCTGTTAGACCTGCAAGTCTTGTATGGTGTCTGGATATATTTCTTTTACACTAAGCCAGTGAATTGAGATTAAGTGAAACTAGGCAGTGATGAAAAAAGAAAACATATCAATTCATCACCCCAGACTATTGTGTGCCATAGCATCAGCAATTCTACACAGGAGTATGGCTTCAGGAGATTAAAGAAGAGGCTAAGTGAGAGCAGGGCATGTTTCCAAGGAAACAAGCTGCACGAAGGACAAGGTCTTTTTGATGATAGCACTGTCAATATTCTAAGGAGTCTTGCACCAGCAGATACACACTCACATTTTACAGATGATTATTTATGCAAAGAAAATATCACAGAGGCATCCACTAATCTAATATCCAATATTCTGGGAAATAAATATCAGGATAGCATAATACAATATGATATGATATAACTATTAATCCCTCATAGGCCAATTACAAGAGGCAGCACTGAGGTGATCATGTAAGCGTCTCCCGGTAGCTTAACATCCCAAAAAAATTAGATGTACTCAGGCTTAGATGTGATCTTACTTGACATGCATGGTCCATCAGAGGCACATTTAGCTTATTATGTGAATAACAGCCATTAAATATAACATCATTCAAGTTAAAACATATAAGTGTAACACAACTCAGGTTCTGAAACCACCAATATTTGAGATGATGGGTAACATTAGCCTGTGCTGTAATGGTACTGCAAGTCCCTTTAAAAACCCATAAGGGTCAATGACTAATCACAAAAATGAGCATGATCATTTGAAACTGCAAAAATTCTGCAGTTTATGTGAGCTGTAATACTGTCAACAGATCTCATGTTGCTGCCTGGAGTTCAGATGTGGCAGACACTGTGAAGGTTTGACATGTGTGTGGTATTTATGACTCCTCTCAGGCTAGACAGTCCATAGTAACTTACACAGTGCATTATTTAAAACTCTGACAGAGGGTGTTTTCAAGTTTGTCCAAGATTTTTTTCTCTCTTTTCCCTGTAGCCTTCCCGCTTGCGCTCAACTGGGTGCCAAAATGTGGCTGTGTGGAGCAGTGCTGGAAAGAGTATGGTGGGAAAGCAGAGGAGGTCTCTGTGTGTGGCAGAGGCCTACACTTGGATTAATTTGTGTGCTGTGAATTAATGGCTCACTGGAGTGTGGCTGACGCCCTTAGCATCAGCCACAAACTTCAGCACAGCTCTAGATGAGATCCCCGTAGCATTAGATCACCCACCGAGGCTTGCAAAAATGGCAGATTTAGCACCAGCGCAAATGAAACAATCCTGTCACCCAAATCCATTTTTGTCTCGATGATGCAATCCTCTGCAGCACAGTGCTTTCACTCCAACTTTTGTTCCCTTTGATCAAGCAAAACATGGTTTCAGCCTTTTGTGATTGGCCCATGACTGGAGGTTCACAACATAAAAAGGGCCCAGGTGTAGGACACTCATCACCTTCCTTCTCATCTGACCTAAAATATGCTACACTGGGGCCTCTATATCTTTCTTTGTCACATGCTGTACTGTACATGCTCTTTCTCCCAGGGAAAAACATCACATCCTTTATTTGTAGCCCTTCATTGTATATGTTCAGTCCAGACAGGGGAATGAAATATTGTGTGTGCATGTGTGTCTTAGATTGAAGGTGTCCTTTTGTTCCAACATGTGATTAATATATTCTATTGGTTTTGGTCCAGTGAGATTACAGTCATACTAAGTTTCAATGCTCGTGGGATCAATTCAGAAAGCTACCTCGGTCAAGTAGCACATCTTATTTTATAGTAATGAGCATTACTGCCTGTATTCCTCTGTGGCAACTAAGAGCAATCAATCATGCTTTCATTGGTGCAATTCCAGTTTTAGGCCACTTAAGGGACAATTGTGTATAAACATATCTCCCCATCGTTACAGGGAGAAAATACGTGTTCTGTCTCTTATCTAATGGCCAGACCTAATGGATGGAAATCATCAAAATGATTGCCTGAACACTTTTCATATTATATATAACCTTGGACAGAACATCCAGATAGCAATTGGCAGTACAGCCATACTACACTTAAGGTATTGATTTTCTGCTTTGTGTCACTGGCTGTGGTATTTTCAAAGCTATTTAGTCTGAAGCCGACATCATTGTTTTTCTATGCCTTTGCCGGGGACAACAATGCAGCATGCAATGGACTGCCATAATTGCAAGTCTTTAGACGGACTAAGGAGTGTAATGAGTCTGGGGCACCGAGTTTAAATCCTGGATAAATATTTTATTGAACTTTTCGTCTGAGGGATAATGCAACCGAGTTATGGAAAATTCTGTATGCCTTGTCCAAAATCCAGAATAAAAACAGAAGTCAAATAGTGAAGAAAGATGTAATCACATGCTGAATCTTTATCTCAGGGAACTTTAGCTGTGCAGTTGTTCAACCTCATCAAGTATTGCCAAACAAAGATCCACGTTAGACTGAAATGTTGCATAAGTAAAACTTTCTAGAACAATAATTCAATGTGAAGCATTCCTTGTTTTTGTCAGTGCTGCACCATGAATTCTGAGGCATTAGTATAACTGCCATAAGCAAAACCTCAACATCACTAAGAAAGTTAGTGCCTCTACAATACAGAACATTTTACACTGTGTGCACTGAGGTCTGATTTTGTGGGATTCTGATAGATTGTTTTATAGCACCAAACAGGAGGCCCCCAGCACCAAAGGAGCTAAAGCTTTCAGACATTCCTACAATGACAGATAGTGGAACAAACAAAAGGAAAGGATGAAAAAAATTGCTTTCAACGTTTCTATCCAGTTCCACAGAGAAACTTTAACTGAAGAAGCAAAGAATTAGAAAGATCTCCTTTCCGGCACAAAGCATCGAGAAATATGGTCTTAACTTTAAAAATAAAGTTGCATACATTTTTAAAATGTGTAAAGTGAACGTGTCCCCATTACTAAAAAGATCATAGGTTATATTGTGATAACTTGCTTTGTTAAATATGCTATGTGAGTCTTAATTTTCTGTCTTCATTACAACTGTTTCATTTTCCCCTGAAGTCAGCTGAAACACAAATGATAACTACAACTGGATCTAGCTCCAGTTCCTGTTTGTTCCCATTTGGGCTGGTTTGTGTTTCTTGTGTAGTGGAAAAAGGCCCTTTGACTAGGACTAGCACTACCACTGGAGTGAGATACAGGCTCCCAATTGGCTCAACCAGGATTTCATTTGTTTTCAGTAATTTCTCCCTGGAACAACAAACTTAACACGGTAGAGGGGATTGTGAGCCTCAGTGATAATGTGGCAAATAGCAAACTGCCAAGTCCTCTGTAAGTACCATGATGACAACACCCAGAACAGGGTTACTGGGGGCCATTTTTGGAGCCAGGCCAAGTGGGACCAAGTGACCCTCCATACACAGTGGTACAGCCCTGCAGTACAGTGCTGCATTGTGGTCACACCACCCTTAAGATGAAGGGCAGACAGGTTGAGTGCAATGTCTGTTCAGCAAAGGGCAAGAGCTGAGCAGAACTACGGGTTGTAGGTCTTGTCAGCTATACCGCTGTATTACAATTATCCTAATTTGATAATCATATATTGATGTTTAAAAATGCTGCATGAAGCACATTTTTTATAACTGAGTTTCGTGCTAATCTATATTCCACTCGTCCTTGAAGGGTTCCTTAAAGGGTTCAAAGTTCATGGCTTGAAAAAGAAAAGTGCCATGACCAATAAATGTTGATTTGAATGTCAAATATGAGGGAGGTAAAACATACACAACCAAGAGGATTTCACCTTATTCACATAGCAGCCATATTTGATGTATGTCATACTGAGAATGGGAAACTATCATCAGGACGACTACAAAGCAGATGTAAGCACTGGCAGCCTCATCCAGTCTTTGGGCAAAATAATATAAAATATTCAAAATCCTTTGATATCAGTGAGACTGCGAGACATGAGCAGAGCTGGAAGCCAAATTGCACCACAAGGTCCAAATGAAAGGCTACTGAAACTAGACTGAAATAAGCACAGTACTGAATCTAGGACCTGCTAACATCAGTTGTTCACCTATCATTAATGTTAGCATGTTGTTAATGTTATATTTCTCTTCAAACACATTAGAACTATTTGTGGAGGTTGCGACTTATAACTAGTTTGAACAGTATCACCCATGTGAGAACAGACAAAGCCAATGTAAACAACTGGACTGTCAAAGAGGCGCCTAACATGGCAGTAGTAAAGATGAAGAGTACAAATGCTGTCAGTTCACAAGAATTGCACCTTGTTGTTTTGAAGATAAATATAGGCTTACTTCCAGCCACTTACTCACCCATAGTGGAGGATGACTTTGGTGTTTATTTTTATCTCAAGACTACATGCATGTGCCATTGTTTACATCTGCTTTGCAGTCTTTCACGTGGTGTTTTTCACTCTGTGCATGATGCAAATAAAATATGGTCACTATGTTAATAAGGCAAACTGCACTTTTAGATAAATAAAATTTAAACATACTTTACAACTGCATGCTTAGGGAATAGTCACTGACAAAACATTGGTCACATATTTTCTCTGTTTTGTTACCAAAGTCCAGCAAGAGGAACTTTGTGAGATGTGTCAAGCAGGATTATGGATCGCAGCAATTGTCGAACATTTACAAACCAGTGACCTTGAAACAAGGTGGAGCTATGTATTCTGAGCTCTGAATCATTTGTCTCTCCAATTTCTCTGCAATTCCTGCAGTCCATCAATGTCATAAGCTCATTATTGATCAGAGACTGATACATCTCATGTTCACAGTCACTTGTCTTCCATCCTCATCACTCCCCTGCATGTTTTGCACAGTGATATGTATGGCATCACAGCTGTAAAATAAAACAGTGTATGATCTTGAAATACGTTTTGCAACAATAACAATACTACTACCATAATATTAAACATGGCCTACTCTAGTCAAGTTCAGATATTTTATATTTACAGTTATTTTTTTTAAATGCAAAGATAAAACATCCAGTTAACCCCCCAGGAGTTAAGAGAGACATTCTAGGCTAACATTCAAATTACTACCATTCGAGGTCTAAGTGAAGTTTGGGGTACTCTCTAAATAGGATGGATGTAGTTTTCCAAGACAACCTTCTAAACGCAGCCTGAAGCACTGCACTATACAAACAGCAGCAGGAAATTACTACAAATTGTACCCAGAAATGTTAAGTGTATGAAAAAAATGCCCCACAAGAGTGCCTCAAATCACTCTGCAAATGTCTGAGCACTGCAGTGCGTGGGTCTGAAGCAAGGAAGAACATCCATCTCATTTAAATAAGTCAACATCTCCGGAGTATTTAGATTTAGGGCTCAGTAGACAGAGGGTGCCTCCACAGAAGGGGCCCCCGGGCTAGTTAGTTTTGTCCTGATTGACTCAGCAGGCTCTCATTATCACAAGGAGAATGGGATGTAAATGTTCTCACTCCCTTTCCAGTTTATTCTCAAGCTATACCGTGGTTAGGGGATATCATTTTATGGCCAGTTTGGTTATGTTTCACTCAAAGTGAGATAAGGGAGCGCTTACACATTATTTACAGTATAATGTGCTTTGTTATGTTGGGAGTATCCCAGCTGAAACAATCCCAAAACCTCCTGGCAGTTACAGTGAGTAATATACTTGCAAACTGTTATCTCAAGTCAATGGTCATATATATTGTCTTCTTATTTCTACCATCTTGATGTACCTCACACCTCTCCAGGCAGTGGGAATACACAGCAGTTTCTCCATGTTTGTCTGCAGGCTAAGAAGAAACTACCTCAGAGGGAGCTGCCATAACTTATATGATACCGATAAGGAGGCATCAGGAAAGGCTGAGGAGCTGAAGGGGTTTGAAAGTAAAGAAAAGACCGTACAGCGTTCCACACATCAAAGAGCTAAGAGAAATGTCAGCCAGTATGAGAGATTTTCTTATTTGGCTCGAACATGAATCAATACCAGCCGTCCTCTGCAACTAATAGATGGCAACACAGGGGATATTTTAGACATACAGCCTTGGCTCTTCCAATTAAGAAAATAATCACATACTAATTCAGTTTCATTTATGCAATATTGATAGATCAAAGATAAAAATTGCACTGATGAATCTAACAACAGCTGCAGACAACTCAGATAAAATTTATAACCCTTGCAAAAATGCACTCCAGTGAATCTTCAGGCTTTTCTACGATTGCAGACAAAAACATTACCTCAGTCTTAGGTTTAATTTAGCACCTTTCTCTGCAGCATATTTGGGGAATTGTTGGAAACGTGAATGTTTTGCACAGGAAACTAATACTGTAAATGAACAGTAGGATTGGGATTTCTATCCTCAGATGCAAGAAACGGAAATTCAATTAATATGAGTCTAATCACATATTGCCTATAGTAGTATTTTATTCCATTTCATTTCATACATTGTTTTTGATAATTGCATAACTGACAGTTTCTTTATGAAATATTCAGTGTTATAATGATGTATCAGACACACTGACAGTTCAGATTTAGTCCGGCATCACTGTCAGAAACTGCTAACACGTGTTTTTCATGGATTAAATCTGTGCCAGCAAAAGAAACAAAAACTGAATTTCAACCACTCGCAGTGCAGTTTGAGCTCCCAGCAGTTTACATTAATTAATGTGCCGTACTGCCAGCTTGCTCTTTGAATGACAGTGTTTTGCTCATTTGCTTCAGAAGCGCTTATCAAAAGTGATAGACTTGGCAAGATCAAAGTGCAGCCTAGTGGTTTTCCCTCTGGCACTTTCTGACTGGGAAAGAGAGGTTTTAAAGGACTTGTGAAAAGCACATTGCCTTTGAAGGGGATTAGTATTGTTACCGTCTCATGTTGCACAATGATGTTCATAGCACACTGTCCCCAGAATCCAGTGGTTTAAACTATCTGGCCAGCTGAACCCCCCACACACAAATTCCCCACATGTGAAATATTTGTTCTCACAATTTCAAAGCATCCTGGGAATCTTACCACTAAAAGGTGCTACAGCCATGGTGAAGAGGAATGCCCTTAAAACACTGCTGCTGATAATATTTATTAAGCTTTGATTTCCATCCTGTCCCCAAGGACAGATTGATTGCACTGGGAGGCTTTTAATATAAAAATCTTCAAATCGTGATATGAAATCTCACTCTGAAAAATGCTGCTCACACACTTTATTGATGGAAACGTGATCGGCGGCTATCTGGTACATTTTAACAATTCTGCAGCTACAATTGAGAATAAGTGGCTCGATATTTTGTGCCTTGATATATGGCATTGTGATGGAGTGTTTCTCCCGCCTTGTACATTGCTCAGTGCACAACATGTTGTGAGATACATAAAAGTCACAATACGTTTTTCTGCTCACTGAATCCCAGTCAATGTCAGATGCATTAACATAATCCACTGGCAAAGTGACAGAAATTGTGAAGAACAGTGATATCCCACTTTGATGCCTCATTAAAATGAACCTTTTTTTGGAAGCAAAGATAGCTCAGGATGGCTAATTACTGCCAATTCAGTTTCATTCAGAAATCCCCTCTTACAGGTAGGTGTCATGTTGTTCAGTTCAGTAAATAACTAAACAAAAGACATGGTGAATAATACTACCAGACTGTTTTGTACTTGTAAGATTTTGAGAATTTTACAATATTTGCGTAGCTCTCAGACAATCTGCACAGCAAAAACTCCCAATCTTATACATTATTCACTACAATAAATTCCCTGCCATGTTTAAATCCAAGAGTCCAAGACAGATTTGGGGACTTTCACGTTTCATGTCACATTTTTATGGTGATTCAAAAAACATTTAGTCCAAATCCATCTGAATGGGAAACAGCAGTTCACAACATTCACACATTACATTTGCTAAAATAGAAAATGCTGTACTGATCACACTTAAGGATTAAGATGTAAAACAATTATTTCAACTTAACTGATATTGATGAATAAACAATTATTTCATATTATCAGCATTGTTTCACCTCTTTTTAATTTTGTGTGAGTGAAACATTGTCTAAGATTAACAAGGACAGGTTGAATTACAGCTTGAGTTTGGGGGCAGTTCAATAGGAAGTGAATCAATCTGAGGATTAATTGTTGCACCACATCCTGAGCAGCAGACACTCGATACAGCCAGAGGGAGGCTGCTATAATGGAAGTGAAATACAGACAGCACACAGCTATAGCAGCTTAACTCTTCATGAATCTTACAACACTTTCTGCCTGAATAAAGGCTTGTTCACTGAGAGAAAAGTTCAAAAATGGTGACAGCAAACCGGTTACAATATTACAGTAATAAGACATTACCATTTGTTTCTTTTTGATTTTTTTTTATTTAGGCCTATGACATTTTAAATAGACAGCATGGAAAATAATAATGGAAAATATGTGGCATGTATGGCAAAAAAGACTACTGACTGTGATTGATCTTGAAAGCAAGTGATCTCAGTTCTTGCTACTATTTATAACATTACTGTGATATTTCTGACTGTAAGACTCCTGAGTCATCACAAGTGGTGCAGGGTAATTAGCTTTTTGATGATTCGTGACGACTAACACAGAAACCTAGATTAGAAAGCCATTATTTGCACCACCACTTATTAAGCAATAAGATAAACCTTGTTATTAAGTATGGCTCACTTTGCATCAGAATAGTCATGAGTACTAACCCTACTGGTTGGTTATTTGCGCTGCATATGAAATACAAAAATCAGCGTGAACTCGTGTTGAAAGTAGATATGGAGTGTTTAGAGGGTGAGATATAGGCATTCACTTCTATTTTAATTTTCTTGCACATAGGCAGTTTAAGAAACACATTTGGATTTTATGTGCCATATGACTTATTAGTAACACACACATAGATCATTCTGAATCTTTGAAAAATCATTTGGTTACAGCTTTTTAATGAAACAATGTCAGATCAAAGAAAAGACAGTTTTAGAGCAGTTCTTTGAGAAACCCAATGTCAAACATTTCCAGGAGGCAAAACAACATGATGAAATCAAAGGCAGAAAATCCTATACTTTGACACAATGAGCCACAGTACAACAATGAAAATTAGCCTACTAAGTTGTGGATAAATAAGTGGGTTTTTTTTGTTTGTTTTTTTAACCATTAAATCATTTCAATGATATTCCAAAAGATATATATTATTGACTGACATAATCAGATACATTGAGGACATATTATATTGTCTTTCTATGAAAGGTTGTCTTGTTGTCAACCTGTAGGCCTATAAAATTTAACATACAGACAAACTGCATCTCGAAGATGTCTCTGCTGAGCTTCATTGCAGGAAATTGATTCCTCTTGGACATTATTCTTCCAAAGTGATGCTGCCACAATCTGAAGCAGGTCCTGTATACAATACCATTTGTCAGATGTCTCTGCAAGCGCTCTTGTGCTTTGACTTATCACATCTGGGTAGGCTGGAGAGAAGATAGCTTCCTAAACAAATGGCCACTGTCATACAAGGGGAAGCAGCCTTTAATGAGCCTGTCTTCACTGTTGGTATGGCTCATGTTGAACTCTTACAAGAAAATCAGCCTCAAAATATGTTCAGGATCCAAGCTTTTGCACATCAAATAATGATTTTTTTCCCTCATTAATATTAATGTGCTAGTGCATTGGTCCCTATAGGGAAATTCTGGGGAGGCCACAGCACCGGGTCAGCGACAGAGCAGAAGTCCCAGAGCTGGAAGGGATTTTCAGGTGTCTTGCAAAAAAGACACTTGAGCAGGGAGCATGGCTGCCAACACACAGCTTAACCGTGGGTTGTCCACTTGATAGACGCTCTCTGATCACAGCACCACCCCCGCCCGTCCAATTATATTCATGACTTCTGTGCAGTCCCATCAGATCAAATTGTCCATTTCATTGCTCATTATAGACTGGCTGCTGATGAATGGAATTCATGTCGGCAACGCCTCAAGCTCAGCAACTCCAAACCAAGCGAAGCTCATTCGCGCTAATTTAAGCCCAGTCATGTCACTGTTTACCTCTGCACTCCATGACATGTCAGTGTCAACCTTACACAAATGGGAGAAGCAGACAGACACTGAATTAGACTAACACCCTTGGAATAAGAGCACAAGTCCTGCTAAGCTAAAATGCCCAAGGAAAACTGCATTTATAATCATCAGACTTAGTAATCATGAGATAATCTCTGGAAGTCTGCTCTTAGCTAAAAATGAAAGGCTTGTCATTATGTTTTGGGATCATGAATTTGTTTATAAGAGATGGTGATCTGAGCATTAGACCTCTACAAGATGTACAATACGCTCAGATTTGTTAATATGTCATTTTTTGTTGTGTTTACCTAGCTATTGTTTTGTTTGTATATTGATTCCTAATTAGCATTTTTTTTAATGAGGGAGACTTTACAAAACAAACCACTATTTTCTCTTCCCACTTTTTCAAGAAACCATGTTGCAGCTCACAAAATTTGCCCTAAACTCATGTCCATGTGTAGCCTAATCTTTACAAGTGCACCATTACATCTGCCTGGCCCTCACCCCTTTAACTGTACTGTGTTTTTGGGTGTATGTTTTAATCAGGTTCAGCTGTGTATAATGTCAGATCTGGTTGACTCATGCTAGGTGGAAGCATAAAGTTTTAGCCCAGTCAAGCATCTAGATCTGTTTTCCATTGTTTTTACTGCTGATGACAAATCTCCTTTGTGTCATATTATAAAATTTGGTACAGAGTTATATTCCTGAGACTTGATTTATCAAAATCTCCATAGCTCATAGATTCGAACACAGAGCATCCCAAGCAATACTCCACTCACATAAATAAAAAACAGAAATTATCACAAATCACTTTCTTCAACAAAAACAGATGCGATAACTGCAAAAAAAAAAAATATTGATGAATGTAAGCGCTTGTAACTGCCTGAAAACTGTGACACATCCTAGCACAAATACCAAATTTTATAAATCTAATCAAAACCGAGTAACCTTGATCAAGTTAGAAGTCACACGGTTTACTAATATACAAAGTCGCATTCAATCAATTCAAGACATCCAGTCTACAGTCAAAAGGGAGATTTTGGCAACACATTCTAGGCCTATGTTTATCAAATCTCAGTGATAAAATACATTAAATATGATTGACTATATTGAGAACTGTCTTAAAATGTTCTTAATTGTCTCTTTCACCTAGCTCTTCACTTATATATAGCAGAGGATTTTCCTGATTGGGCTCACCATTGTGGTGTAGAGCCGACATCTTAATTAATCCACAGATTAATTGATAATTTACATAATGTAATTTTCTAAAGTTAAAATCAAAGAACATTCATCATGGCAGATGTTGATGGTCTAACTGAGAAATGTAAAAGAAGTCCAGCTGTGTACCAAGTATCACAACTGTACAACTCCGTATGGTGTGTGAGTTAAAGTTCTCAAAATGCGATTGTTAATTAAAGTGTCCACCATCTATCACAATACACCAGGTATTGTGATAGATGCATTTTTCACTCTAGGTCCCACTGAGCAGTCTTTAGTGTTTCATATGTTAGTGAATGGATGTAAAAAAGCACACACACACTTGATAAGATGTACGGTGAGTAATGCATGGCCGTTGTCCACCAGTGACGAGGGATCTTCAGCACTGCTAAAATAAGTAATATAGAACCCTTATCTTGAAGTCTGTTCGATCAAGATGAATGGGTCAATTTGAAAAGTAATTAGCTAATCTAAAGCCAGTGCATGTTCACAGAATATCTACCCTTTATCACAGCATGCCCCAAACCTGCAACTGGTTCTCTTTTTCTTTGTTCTTTGTAAAGTGAATCTAGTTAGTCAGAGAGAATAGACGTGATTGATTTACAATAGTGATTTCTTTCTCTTCTTGACACAGCTAAAATGACTATTCAGTGTAATGGCTGAACAGTACAATGAGGAGAGCTGATTGCAAATATCGGAAGATATTTAATTGTAAGAATTTAATCTTGTCTCATGCTCGCTCATCCGGCTGTCAGCTCAGTTACTTTATCTCGCCAAGCAATTAATGATACTAAAGCCAATTACTCAGACAAAGCTTCTATGAAGTTTCTGAAGCGCTATATCATGAGAAAATGTTCCACAGAGAGAGCAATGTCTCTTTGAAGACCTGAGCGAGATTTATTGTAGAGGAGAATCAAAGCGGGTGTCCGCTCAGAGATAAATACCTCTATCTAGTTGTTTCTCTGTGAGACAAGGAACCCAGCTGATGCTCATGCCTTGAATTTCAGATGCCAGGTTTTCTGTCTCAGAATAAGGTCAAACTCTCCCAGTGGTCAGGTTAGATACACCAGAGGTTCTCAGACATTTATTTTTTCACGCCAAGGACACAGAAACAGGTATGTAGTTGGCCAACATGGACACTGGCTCAACTCAAAGACCCCACTTTGACAGCCAGGATGAGTTCCTCTACCTCGTTATATTTATATAGCCTTTTATGGAAATGGCTTACTGAAATACCAGCAAAAGGTTCAAATGTGCACATCCAGTCTTTACAGGTGCATTGTATCAAAAACAGACTAAAAAAATTAAAATAATGTCTGCATTGCTGTTGCTCCCAAAGACAGACACTCCTGTGATACCTGGCATTAATGTGTGTCTTGTTTCTGGATTAAGTCCGGGTATCTTTTAGCTGAATTATATTTACACCTGATGTTTAAATGCATTTCAGGCATCCAAATAAGGATGAGACTTTTCTTTCCCCTGCAAAGCAATTGTCAAGCACATCTGTTCTTCTCATACATCCTGGGATGGCAAGAAACTGGATTTTTTGTATGCAGTTCTCATTTTTAAAAACAAAGGATGAGACTGTTTTAGAAAATATGCTTATCATGTGCAACAGCAGAAGAAAAACCTGCTACTTTATGTGAGGTTCTTCATTTACATAATTACAATGTGTGGACTGGATACGCATTGCATTTACACTACTTTGTTAACATTGTCAGATGTATCTCTCACACTTGGTGTTTTGAGCTATTAGATCTTCAGTGCATCTCGAGTGCACTCACACCTGCATTTTATGCATTTTTGGATTGTTTGACTACAATCCAATCCAACATGATTCATGTTAATGCCAGGTGCAAAGGTGAGCTGTGATTCCCTTTGGCACACACATTTTGATCACACAGACCATCAGGTTCTGCCATTTTTACTAAATGACCAGATCAGAAGTATATTTTGTAGGATCCAAGGGATTGACTGTGTCAGTACAAAGCTTCTATCAAGCTGCATGGTCAGTCCATAACAAGGGCAAAGTGATCATTTTCCTTTAGATAGCAGTTAAAAAACAAACTGTATAAACACTTTTGAAATTGACAACAAATCAAATTTAACGATATTCTTGACTGAATTCTGTGATATCAATGTTGTGACTATATTGTGGGGATGCGTACAGGTGCTTTCATAAGATATTCACACACAAGATATTTCTGATAAACAGTTATTAGCAATGGGGATATGATGACCAAGCAGGAAGAGGCAAATAGAACAGCTATAACAGTCCACTGAGTTCAGAAAATTGTTTCCCTTTTCAGTAATGTTTTTTCTGCTCCTGTATGGAAATTCAGTGTGGGTTTGTTTCGCACCATTAAACTCCCTGAATAGCAAGAGCAGTGATGAATAGTCATTTACATTTTTAAGTGCCTTATGAAAAGTAAATTGAGAATAGTCGGACTTGTAAGAGGATTAGCAGAATACTAAACCCTCCATCCCACATTTTTTCCTTTGAGAGTCAGGGTTACAGTTAGCAGTCACAATATAAACTATACATACTGATTCTTAAGTTATGTAAATAGACAATAATATCTTGCAGACATACATCATCACAATTGGCTTGTTGGATTTGGTGATCTCTTTTTGTGGTACAAAAAGTGCAATTTCCTATTTGTGGATCCCTTTTCTTTCTGAGATGATAAGCTGTAACAAAATGTATTAGCCCTCAAAAAAGCTGTCTGTATAGGAAATGTATGTTGTGCAAATCTGAATACTGTATGAAGCTGTACAATTACACTTGAAGCAAGCAATTATCTAATCCATTTGGAACTGATTGCAATTATCTGTCTCTGCAGTTCAATGAGCAGAAGCCCCAGAATGATTTGATGACAGACTTTATCTGCCATTAGGTTAAGCATGGCAAGACAACTGAAATTAATTATATCAATTTAGGGTTATTTTAGGTAATATTCATTATCATTTATTAGCACAGATAACATTTAGGCCTAAAAAATCCTAATACACTCAATACATGTCAGATGAACCAAATAGTGAGGATAAATTAGGTTTATAAGATGTTTTCAAGTTATATACTGTCTGCTGATTCTCATATTGTACGATGTTATATCTTTGCAACTGTGATATGTGTTACTGAAATTGACACTTCAGATCTTTTAATCTATTTTTGACACTGATGTCAGCAGCTTTTCCACCTTACCTGTCACAGTAAAATCACACTGCAGATTTTACCTGTCTATCATCGTGCATGATATTTCAGGTGCTTCAAACAGGGCCGGGAAACAAGTCATTTTCTCTCATTTTCTGCATGTGTCTTACCAAAAGATCAAAATTTCAAATGACAGAGTCCATATATATTCTGACTGTGAAGTGTACCCCATGCATATATCCTGTGTTTTTTTTTTCTTATGAGTGCATCTCCAGCTCCATCTCACACTGACCGCTGGAGCAAAGCTGCATGTAATAGTCAGCTCGGTGTTCCTTATATTGGATAGGCCCTCAAAATCAAGCATGGGCTTGGAGGGCACTTCAAATAGATTAGAGGAGCTGCCTTGTTTTTATGCAGTGCCGGAAAATAATGTGGGAGAAAAACACTGCTGATGTTTAGGCTCATCAACATTCAAACTCGCGAAAGCATCATTTTATCTCTCACTTAATATGAGATCCATTTAATGGCTCACTGAATATAATGGAAAAGGCAAGTCCCCTGATCTCTCAGGTTACCTGCAACATACTGTACATCAACACATCATCATTCAGTCCATGCCTCCTTTAGAAGAGATAACTTAATCTCACTGAGATGATCTGAAACATTATAGACTGCCAGTATGGCAAGTATTTGGCTTCAGTGGTTTACTTTCCATCACAGATTCTCAATTTAAAGTCTAAAAACTTTCAGTAACTAAGATAATATCTTTTACACTGATAGTAACCATCATTTCTAGTTGTGCTTACCATGATTTTATCAATAAATACATATTCAAATGAGTAATTTAACCATTACTTTTTTGTTCAAATGTAAAAATCTTCGATTAATGCAATCGCATTTCATGCAGTCCATTTCTCCACAACCATAGCTACAAGGAGATTATATAGGCTAGATATTTTCTCTTTATGTTTTCAAGTCGCTATTTAGGTTAGAAATTCTTGTATATTACAGTACAGTGTAATCTGTAATATGAGCAAAGGCTTAGGGCCACATTCCTATGTTTTGTTGTTTTTTTAGTTAAAGTTAAAATCACCTTGTTTATTATCTTGTTAGTTGTAGTTAACCATCATCAGTGACAGTTGGTTGGATTATCCACACATCATATGAAATATGGAATAAATGGCTCCAAATTTGATCATCTTAGTCTTGAAACTAAATATAGTACTCAGTCTGATGCAGCTTCACATTGTTCTCATTATACATTTCTTAGTTAAGGTAGAGCTATTTCCCCCCTGCAGTCACTACTACTCCTGCAGATACTTATTTCTTTAAGCTGTAATCAGTAAAAATTAAATAAAAACTGACTATGCAGGCTCGCTATGGCCTCAGTTCAGAAGAACAGGCAGAACTCATTAGCATGGGTAAGCACTGCGACATTACTTTCCAAGGCACTGCTGCTTGGTATTAATTAGGTCCCAGCTAAGCTGACAAGCTCCACTGAGAGTGAGTTAGTTTATTTCTCTATAATGATGTGAGGGCAGATGACTGACAGTTCAGACTTTTTTGCTCAATGTGCAATCGTCTGGTCTTTGATTGGCTGTGACCTCATTTCCCATTTGGTTTTGAGTGCGAGAGCAACATATCGGTGTGTAATGAATTCAAATCCCATTTTCCTTGTTGGCTAATGCCTATAATACAGCTTTTTGATGCTCCCGCACACAGCGGCCCTGATCATCTGTCAATGGGTTGCCATAGATATTTAGCAGTTACCATGGGGATGTCTATACATTTGTATTGTATGTCATTGCAAATGTGAGCCAGTGAGACTGCAAGTAGTAATGTCAGTGGCAATGTGTCACAAAATTAACTGATATTAAATCTATGTAGTTTTATTAAGTCAAACTAGTTCTTGAATATCATGTTTAAATAACATAACTTGCATTTTCGTACTACTATATCGTAAAAATTGACATTTCCAGCAGGGCAAACAGGTTGTGGATGTGTGGGAATATGCTTCCAAAGCCTTTCGACTATTCATGCAACCCATTTCTCTCTGTCAAATGTCTCACCACTGATACACTATCAGCTCCATTCCCATCTCTGGGCCCCATCAATAGAGTGAAATTAATACCACTTTAAGTATCTTTAGGGCAATCTTTCTTTTTCAGAGGCAATGAGATTACATGCCTATCCATTGACTTGGTGTTATACAGTATGTAAGTGATCTATTTTAATAGGATTAAGGCATGTTGTATCACTACTGGGACACCAAATGTGTGAGCAACAGTGTACCCAATAAGCTCCAAACCCTGAAACTATTGGCACACAAGCTAACACTGTCTGGTTATTATTATCTAAGAGTAGCGAGACACGCAGCACTGAAGGTCAGCCAGTGAAGCCATAGAGCATTAACTTTCACAAAAATGCAGAGTCAATGCATTATAAAAGCTGCTTCCCTTCATCAAACGTTTTATGCTGTGTTTTCAGCTATCTGCCTCTAGCCTGAAAACGAAATTGAGGCTGTGTTTAATACACCTCAGCATTTAGTAAATGCTAATTTTGCTGTCAGAGAGTACAAGAGGTGAATGAGTGAAAAGAGAGAAGAGACAGATATATCCCGCCTTGCAGCAAGACTTAATTTGAAATGACTTTCTGGTAAATGTTACCAACAAAAGGTGCATTAGTGCATTTACCACACCACTATTGGAAGCACAATATCATACCTTGGCTCTTTGATGTCTGAAAATCCAGTGTTCATTGTATCCTGTGTGAGCAGTAGGACGGTGTGACTGAAGAAGCTGACCTGCGGTCAAGTAGCTCTGTCTGATGACTTAATTAAGGTCACAGGCTGAGAGCGTGTTTTGCTCAGGCTCTAGCTGATTAACATATCTCTTGGTTCAATATGCTGATGTGAAACAATGATTTACAGTAAACCACCCTCACAGCATTACAATTCACGTTATTTGGAGGATGATCGTACGTAAGTGTATTGCTACAGGCCATTACGAGATCCATTTAATTGAATATTTTGTTCTATGGTGCACAACAGGCTTACAGGGCGCTGTAGAAACACTTGGTCATAAAAAACAAATACAATTTCTCTACAAGGTTAATTAATTGCCCCAACTATCGTCCATATCATTTCATGTACACACTCTTAGCAAACACTTGCCACTCTCCATACCCTGTGTCTTGAGCTCATTTCCCCAGCTCTGAGAGAAAGGTGATAGCTGACAGTGTGAAGTAATCTGCTCTATTGATCATGCTGTCAGAGAGTGACTTCAGTAACTGGGGAGACAAACACAATGGATATTAACCCTTTACTGGGAAGCATGGGAGACAGGTAAACAAAGGAACCGTCTATGATGGTTACGGCTGACTTAAAATTAACAAAGCCAATGTAAAGCAATGTACATTTCAAGCACATTTGCTTCTGCGACATCACACTTCCTTTTCCCATGTCAATTTGGGCTGCTCCTTCAATGCGCTTTTACCTGTAAGGGGATGAGCGTGCTATGGGGATCATTTACTGACACTGGCGTCTACGGTTTTGGAGATCAGAGGGTGAATCCCAAGGGGGCGTTGATGCAGACTTGTGCTTTGGTTTAGGGATCTGTATTACGTTGCTCCGTCAGGCCCCTCTTCCATCAAGTTCAGGGAAACAGAGCCCGTTATTACCCATAAGCCCATGTGTCATTGAATATTTATCATGTATCTGATTTGAGAGAGAGAGATTCCTGAGATGTGGCAGTCCTCCCTGAGGCCTGGAACTCAACACCCTGTAATAGAAGCCCTAAAATGTGGCTGTCATTTGCTGCCTTCGGGACATGGTTAATTAATTACATGTTGGCCTCTACAATTTACTCTTTTAGCAAACCATTCCACATTATTTCACTTGTATATTCCAACTTCACGCAAACATTTTTATCTATCTATGTATCTATCTATGTATCTATCTCTCTATCTATCTCTCTCTCTCTCTCTCTCTCTCTCTCTCTCTCTCTATATATATATATATATATATATATATATACACACACACACACACACACACATATATATATATATATATATATATATATACACACACACAACTCATATATAGAAC
>OMKZ01042322.1:0-15240 GCA_900302535.1 Neoniphon sammara
TTACACAGCCAACCTACTGTAAGCAGCGGCTCCTCTGCGGCTGCCGCTGGGAGCTGCTTTCTCTCTGGGTGATGAACTGTTGCTCGCTGCTTACCTTCAGTCAGAGGTTTACGGAGGGTCCTGCAGAGAGATGCACTCTTCCTCTTGTGATAGAGGTTGTTTTCGTGGTGGGAGAAAAGAGAAACCCTTTTTTATCTTTTATTTTTTCTTTGTAATGTCCTATTATAGGAACTCAAACTTTCCTCTATTCCTCTATACACACATGATCAAAGAAGTATAATTTTTGCTTGCATGGTTGAATTTAAAGTTATTGGATTTTCAGAAATGCATCATTTTACAGGCAGTGTCAGTCAGCGTGCAGTAATGCATCACAACTGGACTTGGTCTCGACTGGCTCCCCTCACTTAACGGTTGCTGAAATCAAATCATTCCAATCTAGACCAATTTGCATGATTTGAACCAGAGAAATCAATGGTTTGGTGCTTTGCTCATGGGCAGCTCAGTGATTATTGATGAGGGAGGGGAGAGATGTGTTTTGTTTTCACAGAACATGTTACCATTAGGCTGGCGCAGACCCCACAGAGGCCACAGAGCTGAGATTTACTGGGTGCTGCCGTGTTGGTGCTGCTCGTGATTTGAGCGATCAATGGACTGTTTTTTCTTTTCTCGGAAGACATGCAATTGGACCAGACAACAAACAGACAGCCAGACAGCCCCCACCCTGTTGTTTTCCATCTCTTGCATATGAGTCATCTTCCAAGAGCTCTTTCTTGCATTAGTATGAACCTGGTGTGCATCATCGGTCTCAAGCTATTTGTTTTATGGGAGCATTTGTGAGGAAATGCAGACCTTAAAAATAACCCGTTTTAATCCACCTGTAAATGCCATGCTGTCATTTTAAACAGAGGAGGCTGTTTCTTTTAGTGTAGTTTTGTAATAAAAGTTATGAACAGAAGGGGGAAGGTGGAGGTAGATTAGGCCGTGTTTTTTTTCGCAGACCTTTCTGAAACTTTTTCCTTTGTAACATTTAATGGAACGTAATGTTGGGCTTTATCTGCAAGAACAGTTATCACAAGAATGTTCAACATATTCCAAAAGGTTGATAAAGTGTGAGCACATATTATTTTCTTTTTTTTTTGTTCCAGCTCTCCATCCATCTTGTGAATGCATTTAGAAAAATTATTCTGGTTGAATATGAGCTTGACCTCGTTTTTAGCCTTGTGCGTCTGCTCCTGATTCATAACCATTTCCTATTGTTGATTGTACTTTTTTAGCAAAATTCCGATTGCGCTACCAGCCTTCCTTCAAGTTGATGGACGAGTTACAGCATTTTGTTTACAGACTAGTGTGCTATTGTGATTAAACACTATTACAGATTTGAATACGCAATTATGAATACGGAATTCGGCAACACATAAGCAACAAAAGAAGTCCCAATAGATATCGCAGGTGTAACAGTAATGTGCTGTTACAAGTCATGAGCCATCAGTAAGCCTCTTTCTGATATTCTGCACGCTCACATGGATTGTCACGTTAAAACACCTCATGATAATCCTGAATAAAGGGGATTCCATAGGACTCCAAAAATAGATTAAAAAGTCTTTATTCTATAGCTAAACATAATTAAAATAGCCCAGCACGTTCATGTGTGAACACATTGTGTTCATCAGGAGAGTAAAATCTATATGCCTTAATACCTTATAACAATATTTACCCGTCACGGAGCTTAGGAACTAATGACAATGGGGTTCTCTGAAATGTCCCTTGTCTAGCTAAAATGACTGCACTAGTATTATAGTTCCGTAGAAATGAAAAAATAACTGCCTCCAGAAGCTTATGCATTGCAGAAATAAAACTGTCAAAGCCACACATAAACATAAAGGCTCTCCTTATATATTTGATTTGTGTGCCCATGAGAAATAAAACAAATGTTTTTACATTCTGCCACACAGTAAACATCAGTAGCCGGAGTGAAAGAAACACAATAATATAAAAATCGGCTGCCACAAATGAGTGCCTGCCATATGATGAGATTATGACACTTGTACAAATATGTCAAAATGCAACCAACAAAAATAAGCTGAGGGATGTGGCTTTGGGAGAGCTCCTTGTTGATTGTGTGAGTTATAATCAAAAGGAGAGAAGCTGGGTTTGTGTTTTTCGAAGCAAGCCTTGTCTCTCTCTACAGGAACTCCAATCAATCAATCAATCAATCAATTACCTCCAGCCATGATGACCCTCTCTTTTCTGTCTCTGCTATCTGTCTCCGTTTGACCGTCTCTCTGTCTCTCCCTCCCTGCTACTTACGCAAACCTCCCACATAAATCCAAGTCAAATCTCATTTTCTGAAGGCTGTGGGGTGCCAGAGGAAATAAACAAAAAGCAGCAAAAGTTTTTGACCTCTGTGCCTGCTGACCACAGAGATAATCAGTCCAGACTCGCAGTCCTGGCTTCCATCCTCCCTTGGACAGATAGGCAGATAGATGTGTGCTGAGCTGGAGTGTGAGTTCATGTGTAGCCCGTCGGCCAGGAGGGAACGCTCACTCTACTTGTCCTCCATCCTGTTCTGTCCGTTCTCACAGTCCGCTGACCTCTGCGTGACCAGCACTCCCTGTGTGTGTGGGGTCACTGACTGAGCGAGGAAGCCACGCGTGTTCATCAGTCAGACGGTCAGTTTTGGACCAAAGGAAGTCCCAGTATTTTTCAGCTGATGTAGGAGATTTTTTTTTTTTGGTTTCCCTACACACGGAGCGACGGCCTTGTGAAAAATGAATGCTGGACGGAAAGCAACAACAGCATCCGCTCCAGTTGACCAGCGCAGCAGAAAAATACAGCAGCAGCTTTCCTCTCTTCCCTGAAAAAGATAGCATCTCGGCTGAGGAACCTCCGCCATGGCAAGTATATCCGTGTTTGGCTAAGTGTTATTCCTTTTGCGCTGCTATTTTTGAGTGCAAGTCAATGCAAAGATATAAAGCGCCGGGTGATGGGAAACCTGTTTAGGGTTTAGAGTTCAGATGCCTCTTTCATCACCAAATTAAGCTTAGTGATAAAAGGAAATGGTGCAGAGAAAGCAAGGGACCCGGAGCCCAGAGCCAGTCTCCCCCTGTCTCCATGTCATGCAGAAAGCAGATGGTTTGGTCCCACTCATCGTTAAGGTTATGAGGCTGAGGCCCCATAGTGCTGAAAGATAGACATATAGGGAGCGAACGGAGACAGGGGGGAAGTATGTGTGATGGCTGGATTGCAGGTTGCTGGCGTTCTTGTGCTGTCAGATGAGGTGTGGAAGTAACCTCCCTCCTTTCTCTCTGTCCCTATATCTGATCCTGCCTCTCTTTTTTTTCTTTGTCCTCACACTTTTTCTTTCTGTCAGCAACTTCTCGAAACTCCCTGTTTGGGGTATGGGACATGGCAGGGTCTCCCTGCATTGGCCCCTGAGTCCTCACTCACTCTCACCTAATCCCTCCTCAATGCCGGGGACAGGAGTGAGCTGCCAACAACAATAGGACCTGCCACGGTTTGATGAAAAGGCTGTGGACTGCTTCGGGGTGCTGGGACCCTGCGGGGCGGAGGCCATGAGTACATGACAAAGTTCCTTAAAGTCATCAGGAGGATTTCTAAGAAAGGGGTCACAGCAAGGTTGTAAATTCACTGAGGGTGGACTTTACTGTGCAGAAAAGCCATTTGTCATCCTGTCCTGAAAAACAACAAGGCATATATTTATCTGACAGTAGGAGGCCCAATTGTCTGGCAAAGGGTGTTTTTCAAGTGTCAAAATGCTGGTGAAATTAATCAATGGATGTATGTGGTCGCAAATTGACCGTGCTCACCTTTCTCTTCATGCGCGGTGGCTCTGTGATGGCGTAATGGATGGACCCAAGCTGCGCGCTCCATCTGCATCCTGTGATATACGACACAGTTTGTTTACAAACTCTCTCTTAGGGGAAGGCCAATAATGTTCCACTTCCTGGGTGCATCAGCCGAACATCAGCCCCAGAGAGAGGAGTGCTGCTCCTTGTGGGTTCAGTGGACCGGAGATGATCGATGGGCTTGTAGCGAGTTATTGGGAAATCAATCACACAGAGACACATCAGGGTGGAGTACTGTAATGCGATGCTGAGAGCTGATCAAAAGAAGGATGACATACAGACTCTTATTCTTTTATTAAGTGAAGTTACACTTTATTGATCCCCATGGGGAAATGTGTTGTCTGCATGTGACCCACCATTAGGAGCAGTGGGCAGCCACAGTGCAGCGCCAAGTCCAGTTAAACAGCCAGTGCCTTAATGGTTAAGGGCACTAACAGGATCATTAACCTAACATACTTGTCTTTTTGATGGTGGGGGAAACCCATGCAAACACAGGGAGGACATGCAAACTCCACAAATTAACTGGGCAGGCAGATTTGAACCCAGGACTTCATTGCTGTGAGACAGCAGTGCTAACCATTGAGCCACTGTAAGCGTGGTCTGCATTCAGCGCAAAGCAAAGCTCTGTTTTAATCAGACTCAGTAAAAAGTCGTGGTGATTTATGAATGCTCAGCGAACTCACTTAATACATTGGACATTTTGTTCCTTGTTGATTGCAGAGATCGCACCTGTTGCAAATGCATGACTAGCTTGACCTTGCACATTTCTCTGCAGACTGATTTCTCATTAAATAATTAAGTTGTTTTTGCTCGGTGTCCTCCAACGCTAACCCCCTTCCCCTCGTTTCCCCCTCCTACTCGTATTCCCTGCACATTCTCAGCTGTCATTCATCTCCTGGAAGAACACCGGGTCAAGGTTCACAGCCAAAACCCTCTAATACATCAGAATCCGGCTTATTTGGACTTTCTTTAGAGAAGAGGGAGGACATCTCCCTCACTAATACTGACACAATCAGAGGGGTGAAAGACATGAAGGGAGGGTGGGTAAATTTGTATTCAGTTCTTAATTGTTTGATTTCCCTCAAGGCATGCAAGGCGGAGGAGGAGAGCAGGGAAAAAAGAAGGAGGGCACACCGGTTCAGACAGGTTTAATTAATTGAAATGCTGATTTTTATGTGTGCATTTACCTTGCGAAAAGAAAGATAGGCTTGATTGTTTGAAGTTCCCAAGTCACTCATTAGTTCAGGCACGAGGTTGCAATGAATATAGATGCAACAGCTTTGGGCCGTAGGCCAAACGCATTTGAATTAATGGGAAACCTCAAAGCTCTTGTATTAGCATGACCCTTCCTGAAAATAACTTCACATTCAGCCCTTTGCAGTCCCTCGTCCCCTGTCAGCATTAACCAGCATACTGGTTAATCCAAACAAGCAAAAAATGATGTAGAAACCAGACAAGGATGTTGTGAGGCTGCAGGTAAGTCTACTCTCAGAAAGCTCACTGTTCCACTGAAATCTATGCAGTTTCCAGCTGCAGACATCCAACATCCTGATAGTGCTGTGGTGTAAAAAATCATGAATATCTAAATACTTGTTTGCAAAATACTTGTTGGTTTCTGTACCCATGGAAGGCACCCTTCCAGTTGTCTCCTGGATTTTACAATGCGGGATGCACTGTGGGTTGAATAAATAGGATAGAGGATATCAGGCAGGCAGTATTGTCATTTGCTGATAGTGTTGAAAGAACAGGATGTGTTTCATGATCTATAAGCCATGGCCCTGCAGATGTGGGACACAGCGTCACACACACGTCATGCACACACACACAATCGCAAGCACACAAACACAATTCACTTTGTGGAAAGAAAGAGTCGCTGCAGTTTGGCAAAAGTGCACACACACATATATAGAGGAAGACAGACACACAAACATAATTTACAGCACATGCAATTATGTCTGCGTGCATACAAGCACGGACGCGTGTTCACACACTGTCACACATAGATGCATAAACAGACACATATAATTCAAATTGTGCAAACAGTGCATGCAGTCATGCCTACACACGTATACACACATACACACACACACACACACAAACTCGTGCGCACACCCACCCACGCACACAGACACACAGCCCAAGCTTGTCCTGAGGGAGATGAAGAGGCAGAGCACAGGCACACTCTCTGCCACAGAGGAACAGAAGCCCTGGGGGCAGATAGGAGAAGAAAGGAGGATGAAGGATCTCCCCTCCAGTGATCCACAGCAACAAAGGCGATTTGAGAGACTGCTGCTTTGGCACCCTGCATAATTAGTTTCAGATAACAATGTCACTGGCCCATGCCATAAAAATAAAGAGAAAGAAAAAGAATCCACCTCAGACAGATTGCCAAGATTTCTCCATGATTTTATTTTTTTTTGTGATGATTTTACTTCATTTTTTTGTCGTGTGTTTTGATCAATTACTTGACATCCAATACGCAATTTGCAATAATTTTGGCTTCATTTGTTATCATAAAATATCTTTGGTTTAATTGTAAGCATAAGGAGGGTTTCAGCGTCATCGCCATTTTGAATAAATGAAGTGCAGCAATCTAAGATTAATCAGAGTTCACACAGTGCCGATCAAATCTGCCTTTGATTTGGAGCATGTGATTGGTAATGGTTTCCATGGCCCATGGGGAGTGTGACATCATGAACAATAAAATTACCATTAATGTTTTGGTAGAGGAAATAGGAGAGGCTTGCCCTGCTGTAACCTATAAGTGAGTGTGTGATCATGATTTGCAGAGAGGTCTGTGTCATACACACTGTCCCATTTGCTGTGTGCATGCTTGCCTCAGGGTGACAGACACTGCAGGAATGGTGCAAGCAACACATATGAGAGCCAGATGTGGCTTGATGTTACATGTTGACAAATGTCAACAGGATAGAAACAAAAGACTGAGTGGACAATCTAAGTGTAAAAACAGCTGTCTGCATTTGATTCCAACATAACATTTCAAAGAACATGCAATTGCAATTCTCATCGATGTGTTATTCATGACTTGATGGAGACCGCGCCTTGTCCGTCTTGAGATGAGCTGTATAACCAAACAGCTCATGAGACGTTAAACAAACAGGACTGTTTCCCTCTTTATCGCGCTCCCCAACGCATTGCTAATTTGTTGGGTTTTCAGTGTGTTTTCCCGGCTGAAATGAGTGGAGAATGCATCAGTCAACACTGGGCCGTGGTGCAGCCAAGAGGCTGTCAGTCCAAGTGTTCCCGTGATGTGGTGAGGCAGCGGCACATATGCTGAAGGTATTTATTTGACACAGGACTTGATTGTGTTGAGGGACAGCTGGAAAATAGGAATAGCCTGTTGGTGCGTCCACGCAGGACGTCTCCTGGGGATTCAGGGCTGCTGACAGAACAACTTTGGTTTCTTCTCCGGGCCTCCTCTATTTCGTGGTTCACAGATCACAGTGATGTCCAAGCTCAGATTTGTATTGATCTAAGAAATATAGGAAACGAGAACATCATCAAAATACAAGCGTAGGTCATTTTTTTCCCAAAGTGAAGTGCAGCAAGCAGGATCTTCTGTGTATTTTGGAATAAGTCGGACTTGCATCTTACATAAAAAGTCTTGCATCTTTACTTTGCGATTATCTGGTGGTATCCTAGCCCTTGAGTCCAGAGATCAGGCAGAGTCGTGCGGTGGTGACCATCAGCCTTATGTCCAGCTCTCCCTAGTCCGCATTATTATCATCACACTTCATCTCAGATTAGTGTTGCATTTCTCCCCTAATTCCAATTAGTTGATCCATTGTTGGGGAGGTATTCATCATCCAGCCCCTGTAATTGGGATCCTGTGGAGCCATCCATCACATAGACATTACACAGAGATGACACTTTATTGATTTTACGGGGCATGCCTGGGCTTAACCACATCAATCTCTAGGTGACAGTCACTGTGGTAATTGCGTGCCACTGCTGCTAATGGCTATTCTGTTTGACCATCTCGCTGACCAATTAACCACCCAGGAATGTCAGACAGGTGCAAAGAATCATAATGAGGCTTGCTGAGCGGAAACTGCTGATGAATCACAACCTGACCCACTTTTTCGGTGTAAAACCAACATGAGACGCCTTCATTTTTGCCCTTAACAAGAGACGTTTTCAACACAACCAGCTGTTATGTCACCAAGCCAAAAACTTGAAAATGGTGAAATTTTTTTTTTTCCTGTGTTCTCCTTCCCTGCCTCTGGTGCTCCTCTGCTGGGCTGAATACAGGCCCGGGAGCCAGGGGCGCCACTGAGCTGGATGTTAGTCACTTCTGAACATGGCAGCTTATGTAAATAAAGTCAAAACCATGCGCCTTGACTTCTTTTTTTTGCTCTTTTTCCTCCTCCTCCTCCCCCCTCCTCCAGCAGAATCCATTGGCTGGCATACTCTTAACGGCTCTGTTCATGACATGCTCTGTGAAGACTGGGAGTTGCATTAAGCTCAGGGTAAGCAGGGGGAATTCTGCTGCTCTGCTCTACTTGGCGCTGGCCAGCAACACCGCCTGATGTCAGACAGATCACAGCCAGCGAGACTGGCCCTCTTCCCCTGCTCCTGGAAAAAAAAAATGTTTCTAACATGGAGACAAGGGGGGAGAGGAGGGAACTATTGTAGGAGTTTTCATACATATGATCCCACTTTTTCCCCACTTTTTCCAAGTGAAGCTGGGCTCTTGCCATTTGCCACATCAAAGCAAAGGGACATTATTACTACCACATTGCCTCACGAGTTTCTCTGTTTAAATATAATATACTAATTGGAGTTCCTAGATTGAGTTTTACGAGAAGCCCATTTCTTTTTTTATGATGATTTCATCTGCTCCAAATATTTATATTTACATCTGCTCTAAATATCTATCAATTAAACTGCAGCACTTGCAAGCGCGACAGAGCTGCCTGCTCCGCGCAGACCTAAGGCATAGCTCCTCATTTATCATAGTTAACCCGGGGATTTGTCCAGAATTCCCTGATTAGGTTGTTGTCTGAGTTTAATGAGACATATCGGAGCCTGTGACTGGGAAATCACTGGGTATTGATTCAACTTGTATTGCCACAATGGTAATGAAGACTACAGTGTCAGTGCACCGGTCATAGCAAGTCAATTAAGGGGAGGCAGAGTGATTTAAGATTTCACTCTCTGTACTCCAAAAATCTTTAAAAGTTAAGTAAGTAAATAGACTTTATATATAGTGCATCCAATTTATTATCACCGGTTGTGTACTTTTTTTTTTTCACAAGCTCAGTTACATGCAGTTAAGTAGGACTCTCAATCAAAGGAAGAAAGAGTTAAAGTATCCAGGAGGTTGAAATTGATGACACACTCAAGGCCATTGACCGAAAATTGGCCTATTATATATGGTACCAAAAAATAGAACCATTACGAAAGCCATGTTTGTAAATGTCAGACATCCAAACCTTTCCCCTGGTCACTGCGGGTCACTCTCACTCTCACTTCTCACTCTCATCTCTCTGTGCCTTGTTCATCTTTTGTTAAAATCACACCCCTCGGCATGTGGTGCCCGCTCGCTTCTACTACCGTGTAATTTTCCACGGTGCTCTCCTGTCTTTAAAGTGGGAGCCACCTCATGAACAATTTTGTGGGGGGACGAACGACACTTTTCCTTTTGACTCTAAATGCTCTCTTTTCTTTTAATCAATTCAATGTCCTGCTGTTCCTCCAAAAGCTGATCAGAAGTGTCCCAGGTAAATTGAAACCTTCTCCCTGCTGGCGAGAATGCGTTTCCTCGGCCTGTGTGTGACTTCAGCTCATCCCGCAGTATCATATTCCTCATTATGGAAGGGTGCATTCACATGGTTACTGCCCTGATCAGCATACAGTAAATGTTCTTAAAGTGCACATCACGCGAGGCTACATGATGTGTTGGATCATGAGTGGAAATACTGATCTGATCTCTTTCATTAGCATATAAAAGCTTAAGATATTTTCTCCACCACAGTTGCCACAGGGCGTTTCTTTCAAGGTCATATGCAGCGCTTGGCCATAAGACCTCTGTTTTAGCATTGATTGATTAAACATGAGTTCGATTCATCAGGGCAGTTGCAACTAATGTATCTCGTCCAGCCTCTCATGCTTTTATCATTGTTCTTCTCCCATACAAACAAAAGAAAGATGAATTTTCTTGATAAATCACCCACAGGATAGATTCTGTGAGGTCAACATGGCCATTTTTCTCAGTTGAAACACTCACATTTTCAAAGGAAATATGACACGTCATGACATTTAGAGCTGCATGTCGATGTGTTTCCATTTAGTTTAGACATTCCATGAATCTTGCCTTTATTTCTGTTTACACAGACAGACAGAAGAGGCTGGCAATATTGAAGATACAGAGATACTGCAGAGAAACTATTAATTTTTAATGCAGGAAGAAAAGAGGTGGCATTTAGAAGCTGGCACTCAGGATCAACTTGAAGTGACTTTTCATTGCCTTTTCATTGTCTTTCTGTCTGCCTTGTCAAATCTGCTGACAGGCAAACCTCACTCTTTTCCCTCACTTAATATATTTTCTTTTAACAAGTCATTTTGTCATTTTCCCCACGGAGACAGTGTGACAAAAAGTACACACAACAACTATAATTGCAGTTATTGTGCCTGTCTAACCGGCCCAGAGGACTTAACAAGTGTTACTCTGACAGAGTTTTCAGGTACATGCCGCAATAGCACCGTTCTCCACTATATCTCTTTCCTGCTGTTTCACGGCCAGCGTCGCTGAGGCGGAGTGCCTGTTTGGCTGTCAGGCAGCCTAGACGAGGGACAGGTTCCCTGGCCATAACAGTGCTGCTCTGTGTTGAGGGCGTCGTCGTCGTGTTGACTGTTCGAGCTTCTGACTTGTCGCCGTCTCCCTGTCAGTCAGACGGAGCCCTGCTGGAGGCCCGTCCTGCGGGTAATGCATTTTAAATGGGGAGCGCGACCCCCCTCCCCCGCGCCTCATTAACTTCCTGCTGATTGATAAACAGCGCTCTGCCACCGTGCGGGGCAGGCGGCTAGTAGAATTAGGTACGTGATGTACTTGGCTGTGTGGTGTGGCGACTGGTAGAGATACAGTCACCCTCAAGTAGCACTGGCTGGGTGACCTCAGTGGCAGTGTGTGTGTGTGTGTGTGTGTGTGTGTGTGTGTGTGTGTGTGTGTGTGTGTGATGGGCATTGGGTGTTGGCTGTGTGTGATCACCTCACTTTCTGATGCTTACTTCCCCATCAAAGAAGAGCTGAAAACAACAAAATCTCTACTCAGTGAGTGCTATGACATCCTCCCACACACTCAGCATCCCCATCTCCCCTGTAAGTACCGTTCTGTCACTTAGTGTATTCTGCAGAGCTTTGCTGTTGTAGAATTTACTCTACTCTGTGGAGATGTGTTAATTATGTGCATTTTTTAATTTAGTAGATTAAGTACATTAAATCAGTATTTCTTGAGAATATGTAAATTGTTATAACAGATTTAAAAATGTTCATTTTATTGTTGTGGCAGCGCATGCAGCCCTTTATGAGTTAAGACAAATGCAATTTTTCAGCTGCTGCTCACATGAAAAAATATATCATTAATAATGTTAATAATATTAATTAATTTTGACAAAACTTTTTTCATCAAAAATGGTTTTATTGGGAAAAGAAAAATGAAGATTTCTTTAAATGTCTGCATTTTGGTATTAGGCAGTTATTAACTCTTTTAGCTATTTCAGTGACCACTTTTGATAGGGAGTTTTAAGAGTGTGTTTCGCAGCATTCTTTTATGAAATCATGCCTGTATTTCCTTCACGTGGTGATTTAAATGCCCTCTGCAGCTGCTTACTTCTCCTATCTTAACCACACGAGTATTTTTTGCACATGAAGGAGAGATTTAAATGCCTTTTAAACTGACTGACGCATGAGGGAGCACACAGCACTCTGATCATAATGAGCACCGGGGAACTTTTTTTTTTGTTTGTTTGTTTGTTGTTTGTTTTTAGTTTGTTTTTTGGCTTTATACTTGGGAGCATTTTTCATTTGATTTGCGCATGGATACTATACTGATATTTCTCCTGATTTCTTACTTTTTAGGTGTGTGTTGTGCAGTAGCAGAGCTCCAGTGGTAAGAGTGTGATAGCCTGTTTGAAGACAGGAGTTCCACACTAATTCCAGTGCAGCTCATACCAGCTAAGTTTGGGCCAGCCTTTTCTTCCAGCCTGACCCGACCCAGCCCAGAAGACTTGAGTTCATCCAGTCCACTCCTGTCCAACGCACAGCCCGTCCCATCTGGACCAACCCAGCCTCCACAATGAATGTCATTTCTTCTCTCAGTTCGCCTGCCTCCTGCCCCCACTTGTACCACTTTCCCCGCAACACCACCTTACCAAACGAGACAACCACCAGCATCAACCATGTGATCCTGCAGCATTACAACCACACTGGTCGCCTGCAGAACAGGACCATCTCAGGAAACCACAACCACATCAGCGCCACCACGATCATCTTCCTCGTCTTCAGTGTGTTCATCATCCTGGAGAACCTGCTGGTGTTGGTGGCTGTTCTCTCCCGCATCTGCCACAGCCGGCGCTGGGTCTACGTCTGCATTGCCAACATCACCCTCAGTGACCTCCTCACCGGCGCTGCCTATGTGGTCAACATCTGTATGTCTGGCAGCCAGACGTTCCGCCTCAGCCCTGAGCAGTGGCTCTTCAGAGAAGGCATGCTGTTTGTGGCCCTGGCGGCATCCATATTCAGCTTGCTGCTGATCGCTGTGGAGCGTTACACCACCATGATGAGGCCCCTGCCCCAGAAGTCAGCCAGGACGACTTACTGTAGGATCTACGGCTTGGTGGCACTCTGCTGGGCCTTAGCTCTGGCAATTGGTTTCCTCCCCTTGCTGGGCTGGAACTGCATTTGTAACCTGGATAACTGCTCCACCCTCCTCCCTCTCTACTCCAAGACCTACATCTTTTTCTCCCTCATCATCTTCTTCGTCATCCTGCTGGCTATCGGAGTGCTCTATGGAGCCATCTACTGCCACGTGCACAAAAGTACACAGATAGGCGCCCATCGCAGCCGCAAACGCTCCCTGGCGCTCCTGAAAACTGTCATCTCCATTGTTGGGGTCTTCATGGTTTGCTGGGGGCCGCTGTTCCTGCTGTTGCTGGTGGATTTCTTCTGCGTCTCCCATCAGTGTGCAGTTCTGTTAAGCGCTGACTATTTCATCGCCCTGGCCGTTCTCAACTCTGGCCTAAACCCCATCATCTACGCCCTGGGCAGCAGCGAGCTGAGGAAGGCCATTGCCGAGCTCCTGTGTTGCTGCTGCCTGAAGGCTGGCCTCTGCAACCCAGACAACTTCATGTCCAAGGACACCAGCAGCACCTCAGAGAACAGGAGGGACAGTCTGAGGAACAGCTTCAACAAAGTCAGGAATCTGAGCGTGGCCTCCCCGCCATCGAGTCCTCGCAAGAGTCACAAGGCACCCAAAAAATGTAGGCTGAGCTCCACCACCACCTGCCTGTCAGTTTCAAGTGGTTAGACCGCAATGTGTGCCCCTCCCAAGCAAAGAAGACTTGTGAGCGCTGATCTGCATCAGACGGTTTCCTCTGAGTTTTGGTTTGAGTGTATAATGCTTTGTCATAAGATCCTTGCACTGATGATTACACCCACCCATAAAACTCATTAAGAAAAATATAAATTTAGCCTGCATTAATACTGTGAACAGAAGAAATGGCATTTTTGCATTATTTTTTGAGCCAGAGCAACCATTACTTTTCTTTATGTGCTCCAGCATCTTATTGTAGTTTTTTACTGAATTACATTGTTGATACTGTTGTTAGATGGTTATGTCAAAAATGCTGTGAAAGTTTTTATTTTTTAAAGGAGGATTGTTCTCTGTTATTATGTACATAAAAGTAAGATGGCAAAATGTACAGTGCAAAATGGAAGAAAAGTCTATATTTTTTTAGTGTTGCATTGTGTTTGATCTGAAGCTGATGTTTTATGCATAGAAAACTGAGGGAAATGTGAATGAAATAAAAATAAATAAAGTTTTTTTTTTACTTTAAAAAATTAATTTCTGTTGTTATTTAATAAGCATACTACCAGCAGTTTCCTCTGGAGGGAGACATGTTATCAAAGGCTTTGACTGGCTCCTGTGAAAGGACCAAATGAGTCAAAGTGGTTTTGTATTTCCTCGTCAGAAAATGAATATTCTAGTGAATGTCACACATATGTTGAATATCTTCAATTTTAACTGATGCTGCAATGAAAAGAGCAAGATTTCCCACCCACATATCTCACCACAGCACATCGACATGTTCAAAACCCTGCTTCAAACAAGATTTTTGTTCATTCCTCAGTTTAGCATGAGACTCATGAACCTGCCAAGTGGCAAAATGCTTATTTTTGTTAGTTTCACATGTTCTTCTCTTTTGACAGACTCTCACCAGGTTGTGTAACACACTCCTCAAGAGGCCTTTTTTCCCGGCTGCTCTCCCCTCCCTGCTCTGTGACAGAATGAGTGATTGAAGTTCAGGGCGGAGAGGGCGAGGGCTGGGACTGCAGCCCCAAGGGCATACACAGCCAGAGCTTATTGATAAATTCATTATGACTGTCTGGCAGGGGAGAGAGATAAGGTTTAGCAGGTAGTATCCACCCCTACATGAGCACTGCACCGTACCTAAACATCTGCATAGTAGAACAACTTGTTTTGTCTCGACTCGAGAACGTTGGAGGTATTTTCACAGAACAAACCCGGCAGTTCACTTTTCTCCAGACAGAATGCAAAATCAGTTTCGCTGGCACAGTTTCACCTTTTAATTTATTATATAAAGACACTGTAGGCTAGGTTGGCTGTGACAGCGTACCCAGCACACAGTTTTTAAGACTGAAGATTGGATTGATTTTGTCTGTATTTAATTCAAGATTTCATGCAGGGATCTTATTTGAAGGGATTATTTGTACTGTAAACGTCCCAAAATTCTGTTGTTGTTTTCTTTCAATGGTAACTCCCTCAGGAAAGAGCAATGAGAGCCCTGTGGCAGGCATCAAAGCCTTAAAATAATAATAATGATAATTCTACAGTTCAAGAATTTTTACTTTGTCATACACCATGCATGCAGGAGGAAATGATGGAAATGATTTATTATGTTGTTTGTGATGGAGGATTAGTCATTACAAATTAAATTACAGTAGACATATTGGCAACTAGCTGACAGAGGATTGTGTGTGTGTGTGTGTGTGTGTGTGTGTGTGTGTGTGTGTGTGTGTGTGTGTCCGCGCATCTACATTATATTACATATTGTACTCTGCACACAGTCCTTCTGCACATTTATATTTATGTTTAGGAATGAATTGCTCTGAT
>OMKZ01042324.1:9383-20964 GCA_900302535.1 Neoniphon sammara
TTTAAATTCCATGACTTTTCAGTGATTTTCAATAACCATGCTGCAGCGCCTCCTTGAGCTGAAAATGTTCTTCCTTCCTGGTTGATAAATGTTGTTTCTCTAAAGGGCTGAACAGCACGGTTTCAACTACAGCCAGGATTGATTTGGAGAAAAACAGGTGGACACCAGTATCCACTGCAATGCATGTGGGAAACCAGCTGTAAAAAAAAAAACATTGGGATATATTCCTGTGAAGAGATCCATTGGTAAAAAAAAAATCCCTCATATTCCCTGAATTCCCCAAAGAATTTGTCAAATTCCCTGACTTTCCATGTTTTGAGGACACCTCAAACCTCCATGATCAGAAAAACAAATCCTGCTCTCTCTCTCTCTCTCTCTCTCTCTCATTGTGTGTGTGTGTGTGTGTTGTGCGTGTGTGTCCTCACCCTCATGCCTCTGCAGGTCCTCCTCGCTCATGGGGTCTTTAATTGAGAGGTTTGTCAGGAGTGTTTTGTTCTCCTCCTGCAGCTGGGCGATCTGGGAGAGCAGGTCCTGAGCTTCTCCTCTCCACACATCCTCCACCAGCTCCAGCTCCTGTACGCAGAGGACGATACACACACACACACAAACTCTTTACGACTTCCTTTTACTTTAGTCTTGCAGCTTGGATGCATGTGCAACCAGGGGCTGGGTATACTGATATATTGATATTGTATCAATATTGTTGATATTAGGCTAGATATTATCTGGTATTTAGATACTGTAATATGGTTATACGGCATCAGTGTTTTATTCTCCTGGTTTTAAATGCTGCATTACAGTAAAGGGATGCAATTTTCTGAACTTTAAAACTGTTGTAGCTTTTCTATTATTTGCCTCTACCTGTGTGATCATCATATCCACATTTCTAATGACTGTTTATCCAAAATATCTTGTGTGTAAATGTATTTACGAAGCACCAACAGTCATCCCTACACCATCGTCACAATATTGATATCAAGGTATTCCATCAAAGATATCATGATTTTGTCCGTATCGCCTGGCCCTAATGCTAACCCAGTTCTTGAAGCAACTTTATTTATACCAATGCTGGACTTTGTTCCATGTAGTTGTATGTTTTTTTGTATCTTGTTATGATTCTGATTATTATTATTATTATTATTATTATTATTACAAAACTGTGATGGTTTGTGGGGTAAAGCTTAATAGTTTTTCTCATTTAGCTAGCTTTCTTCACATGCATTCACTTTATGCCATGAAAAGCCTCTTAAAATTTCTGTTACCAGTTTCTAGCTACTTGCATGTTCAGCCAGAATACAAACAGCCCACTGTAAAATCTTGAATGAAATCTTGACAATAGACCCTTTTTCACAGCAGTCATTTTGACATGAAATAGTAGGTAAACACAGGTGTGACTAATCACGCTGCTAATCATTAATCAACGTTCTGTACCTTAATTAATGTGATTAGAAGCACCTGTGTTTACCTACTATTTCATGTCAAAATGGCTGCTGTGAAAAAGGTCTATATAGTGTATGATGTATAATGGAGCTGGTGGAGAACAGGTTTTAATGCAATGCCATCTTGCGTAGGGATACAGAGGACACATATATAAACAAAGCATAATTGTACACACAAATGTCATTTTGTCTGGGACAATGTCTATTGGATTTCTAAGTCCATTACCTGTCATTTAATCAGCAAGAGCTCCAAATTATTAGTCAATTATGCAAGACAGATGCGAAAAGTTCAGTGAATACAGTCCACAACTTGGTCTCCCCAGATACACGCACACGTTCAGCTATTGTCAAATGTGACTGTAATTTATTCCCCATGTCCCAATACATCCGCTTCACTGATTATAATGTGGAAACCACTCACAGTCTGACCGGACAGTGTTATTCCGCAGCAGTAAAAATAACCACCATCTCTGGAAGCCTCCACTTTATCAGAGTCATGGGACAAACTTAATCAGTCAACCAGTGACAATACTCACTCCGGCCCAGTCACCGTCACGAGAAGCTGGCATGGAGCAGTCTGAGGCTGCCGGGATATAAATCTAAAAATAACACTAAACTCTACCTATAATATTCCCATAATGGTTCAAAGTGCATTTGTGGTACTCCAAAGTGAGTGTTTTTTTCCACAACTTTAATGTTGTTACTGTTTTCTAATCTCCTATGGTATTGTTATGATATTCCTGTAATAGCCCAAACAATATTCCTATGAGGACTCACAGTTTTGCTGTAATACTTATCCCTCTGAAACGTATTGTAGTAGTACTATTTTATTTGGCACACAGATTAGACTGTGAAATCTTGAATCCATAAGTAACTGTGTAATTAATTAAGAACAGTCGCACCATCTGGAATAACTGTGAAAGACAGCAGGATTTTCCCATGAACTCAGGCGACAATGTTTCCATATAAGCTTTCATTATTTGTGATCAAATACATGGCAACAATACTATTGAGTGGACAGTTTGACCGCATTGTTTGCCAGGCGACTTTTTGATCATTTAATGCTACAACTTGCCTGTTGATTAGGCCTTAAAAAAACTTGGGAATTTAAACTGGAAGCCTATGAAGTGAAGGTTTGGTGTCATTACTGATTTGTCAGGTTTTGAGACCTTTTTGTGCCTCTTCTCCTTCTCCAGGCGGTCCATCCTCTCCAGGCGCAGCTTGTCCAGCTCCAGCCTCAGCTCCTCGGTCTCCGGGCTGATGCTGCTGCGGCTCACCATCACCTCCAGGATCTCCAACACCCGGACCACTTTGGGCATCAGTCTGGACAGAGCCTCGCAGCCATACTGGTCTATGATCCTCTCAAACTCCTGGCCTACCACCGCCGCTATGTCATACACGTCCATCACTGTAAGGTCAGCCACATTTTTCTCCAGGGCCGACCCGAAGTCCTCCATGTCTGCTGGGATATTTTGTTCCTCCCCGGTTTCCTATTATATTTCCTTCGCCACAGCAAACTTCCTTCCCTTGGAAAAAAAAACTACTGAGTCGAAGTCGTACGGCTACACTTTTGTATCTACAAGTAAATTATACAGCAGCGTAAACACTTGTAACTATCGCATATCCATTCCTGCCCTCTGTTTCCAGGCTACAATTTGATTTATTTGGGATAAATAACGAGTGTGTCCCATCGCTGTCCTGCCAGCGCTCTGTCCCTCCTGTGCCAGAGTCAAGCCGGCCAGAGAGACAAATAAAAACACCCCGGTCACTCCTTTCAAAATAAAAATAGCATGGGAGATCATGTGCTGCAACATTACTCTAATAACACAACTAACCGAAATGGAAATCCATAATGTAGTTAAAGAGAAATCTCAAGTAAATGAAAACAGCTGTTGCATTTATTTATTTATTTATTTATTTATTTATTTGTGGGCTAAAACAAAATGTCTGACCACTCAAATTAATAGCCATGTGATCTTAAGGATAAACTGTCCCGAGCAAGTCATTACACTAGAAATTATCACTGTTCCCTCTGGGTAAAACAGTGTAATGACAGCTTTCTCATTATTAATTACACTGACTAAGCAATAATAATATATTTTGGTCTGCAATTGCCACCAGAAATTTATACATTTGAGGCTTTAGAAAATCTGGGAAATGTTAATAGATGTGGGGCAATGGTTTCCACCCGCGTGTCATGGAAGATTCTGCAGATTTGTATTCCGCTCAAAATACAGCAGCTGATTTCACTCATTAGTTGCCTTTCTGTCTTTGAAAGTGATAATCAGTGAAATCAACTGTTGTGGTGATTCGTTGGAAAAACCTGCAGCGTCTTGACCCTCAGTGGTGCATTGAAAGAGACCACAGCTGCAGCACATAAATTATAACTTGGACGCCTATATTTTATGCTTTTATTTGGAAGGCTATGACGTATAATTTCCGGTGTTTGTCCACCTCGTTGTCTCTTGCTTGACGCAGGCAGCTCTGTAGTCTGTGGTGAGATTGCACTTTGTATTGCGCATGACAGGAATAACAGACAGATGAGGTCGCTATAAGAATGCATATGGGCTGCATAAGAGCCACACTGATAACGTTGGAGCTATTTATTTTCCTATTACCCGTGAAGTACTAATCAGATAGTGCAGCAAAGCACTATCTGATAAAACTAAACAAAAATATGATAAATATTCATGTGATTCGGTGGCTGAAATTCTCTTAAATCTATTACGGATGTGTTATCCTAGTTGGATAGACTATGTTAAGATGTCAGCAACTTTATATTGATGGTGTGTAGGCAATAATGATTTTTTTCTTAAGATGGAAAAGTTTACAGTTTGTCTCAACAACTTTTTTTTTTTTTGTAAAAGAATGGAAGCAGCACAGTCTTACTGTTAATGCACCAAAAAGAAATTTGTTAAAACTGTAAAATATCTGTAGTAAAGTGTTTATTTGCTGATTAAAAAAAAAAAAAAGTTCAAATAAATAAAACTACACTGCTATTAATGCTTGATGGCTACAATGTGAACTGCTTAGTGGAACAGTGGAAAACTACAGCTGCCAGATGTTAGCAGATGTGATTGGAGTGTTTTTGACAGTTTTAATACACACTGTAGAGCCTCTATGGTATAAGAGCAATAAAGAACAAAAATCAGACCAATCAGAAAGTACTGCAATAACTCAGATTTAATAATGAGTTTTAATACATTGTTTTTTACAGATAACAGCAATAATTAGTAACAATTAAATTTGGCAAAGCATGATTACAAAAATACATTGAGCTTGCTTTCTGCTTTTAAACTCTCATGACTATTACACAAAAGCAAAAAAGATAAAATGCAATTAAAATCAGCATTTTTTTTGTAAATTATGAATAAGGATATTTGTTTTTATTAACTGCAACAGTAAAAGATTAGGTATTATATTCAGTTGCTCTCTCCCAGGTTGGATTCATGATTCTCCTGTTCCAGCTTCACTTCGTTTGAACTACAATAGAACAAAGAAAAAAAGAGACTGTCACATACATGCACTATCTACTTGTGAGAACCTGTTGGCATGTGTGATGAATTTCCTACTGTAGCAGATAGGGGTCAGCACTTACCGCATTCTTCAGCAGGTTTCCAGATTTGACAAAGATATTCTGTTTCCTTGTAGAAGCCGGTTTGTTTTGCTCTGAATTATTGCTCTGTGTTGCAGTCTGGGCCTGAGAGGACAGGGGAGACTGAGAGATGTTTGGTGTGTGTGACACAGGTTGTGGTTGTGAGTAGGACTGAGGTTTTAAGTAATTTTGGGATTGGTTTACTGTATAGGGCTGAGCTGGTGTGAAAGGCTGAGTTGGGACATAGTACTGGGAGGGTGTGTAGGACTGAGAAGGTGTGTATGACTGGGCCTGCGTGTAGGATTGCGTCGGTGTGTACGACTGGGGCAGCGAGAACGCTGGAGTTTGAGGTTGTAAGAATGGATTGGTATTTGGGAAGCTCTGAGTGTTCAGGTACGGCTGTGTTTGTGAATAGGACTGCGGCACTGGGATGGAGTCGAGTAAAGTGGGTGGCGGCGGCGGTGGGAGGTTGTCATCGTCGTCCATCGCGTCTGCCTCAGCGGAGCCCCCAGAGTTTCCAAGCGCATAGTGCCTCTTCCTCAGCTCCCCCAGACGGACACGCTCCTGCTCCAGTTTGTTCTCCAACTCCAGCACCTTCACCTGGGATTTTAGAGAGGAAAACAATTTGCATTAGCAGAAATAATTTACTACATACATGGCAACTCTCCTTGTCAATTATCAACATGCAATACAGAAAAAATGACATCTTTGATAAATAGTGGGACTCAAGAACTGTTAAAGGAGCACTCCAACATTTTGGACAAAATACCCTTTTTCTGACTTACCCAGATTGAGACAAAATGTTCAATACCATTTTCACCTCTGTACGTCCACTGATTCGGCTCCTATGAGTAGCATTTTGTGTTAAGCTTAGCATAAAGACTTAAAGTCTACAGGAGTCACTAGCCTAGATCCGTCAAAGTGAAAAAATAAATCTTACAGCAACTCCGAAGCTGTCTTATTTACACAGTGTCTTGTCTTGGAATTTTTTTTTTTTTTAAACGAGATGTGTTAGGAGAAATTAAGATGGTTGGAACTATAACCGCTGAACATATTATAGTTCCTACCATCTAACTTCTCCTTAAACGACTCTCGTTTTTTTCCGAAAATCCAAGACGTGTATTTCAAATACACATGATACATTGTGTAAGGTTGCTGTAAGGTTTATTTTTTCACTTTGAGGAAGCTAGGCTAATGACTCCTGTAGACTTCAAGTCTTCATACTAAGCTCACACAAAATGCTAACCTTCAGAGACCTGTACCAGTGGACGTAGAGAGGTGTAAATGGTATTGAGCATCTTGTCTCAGTCTGGATAAGTTGGAAAAGGGGTATTTTACCCAAAACGCAGGAATATTCCCTTAAGTTCCAAGCAGCTTTACCTGAGCCTCCATCTCCTCTTTTTTCAGCTTGATCAGAGACATACCAGAGAAGTCCATTGCACCTGTGAAGACGGTAATTAGAAACGGTAATTAGTACAATCATAAGGCCCTCGATCGTTACTGGCATACTCCTTAATGTCCTCTCACCTTGGTCGGTGATCTGCTGCTGTCCATGTTTGGTGGAGGTGACAACTACAGCAGCCATGTCGTTAACGTGTCGCGAGGCCTGCTGCAGTGTGTACAGCTTCTTGTTGTTACGGTCAGCTTTCACCTGGAGACATGGTAAAACACAGCAACTCTGGTCAGAATCCTTACAGAGGCCCCACATGAGGGAAAGATCAGATCATAGTTAACACTGATTAGGCTGGTTTACAACCTGCCAACAGGATGTTTTGACTTAAGTTTGTACCTTGGAGGCAGCGACTAGCTGGGCAGTGCTGGCAGCAATCTCATGTGAACAGGCGATGAGCTCCTCGTATTTCCCGTTGTCTGCTACAACCCGGTCCGCTGACTCTCTAACAGCGGAGAGACATACATACAGTCCCACAATAACTTCCTCAGAGTGATAATGTGGTGCAAATGCATTACATATAATAGTAACATTGAGTAGTTAGTCTGCATTGTCAGTGTTTTCATTATAAGTCAACAATTTATGATACTTACAGCATCTGTGTGGCCCCCCAACCCACAGCCTTAGAGGCTGAGATTAGCCCCTCTGTCCAGCGTGAGTTTTTGGCATAAAATTCTTGTATAGAAGCTGCACCCTATGGAGAGACAAAGAGCATCTTTCTGCAATTGCTGACACTTTCAGTAGATTGAGATTCAACATATTTAGATTGGTATGAGAAGAGTAATGTGGTGCCAATAGTACGAGGCAAAGCTTGTGTATCATCTTCAGTTGAGACAAAGTAAAGTGAAGTTATCCCTCACTGATGGATCAAGGCTGCTCTCCAACAGCCTCACTGCACTGTATTTAGTAAAACTAAGAGATGCAAATGATGATAGTCCAACAATCATAAAAATGTGTCAAAAGTTCTGTCATGAAGTCAGATACACTTTTTTGGAATTTTAGTTACTATGTCTATGTCGGAGCAGCAGTATATGGAGAGAAAAGTGAAAACAAATGACCAGTTATGATCTTTGGCGGTGATGTCATGGGGTGAAGTCAGCCACTGATTGCTGATCGCAATAGTGCTAAAACAGTCCAAGCACAAAAGCTAAAGTAGTGCATGCTATATATGCTATATTGGACATGATCAATTTCACCACAGGGGGAAAGTGGCTTTGGGAGCTGTGGGTAAAAATGTGAGCTTCTCTGGGAAAAGTAGATCAGTAGAAAACTCCAATTCCTCCTCAGCTTTGATTGGGAACTTTAAGAGGCATTGTGTCACACCAACTCACCCTGCCTCCTTCCACAATGTCTTTTTGCAAGTCAGTAGCAGCTGTCACCAGCATATGAATGGCCTAGAGAGGAAAAATACAACAAAAGATAAATTATTGGCAATTCTGAATGTTCTTGAATTGACAAAAAACAAAGAGATGTCTTACCTTCATTAGGTCTGAACAGGATCCAAGGATACTGTGATGAAAAAGAGCAAAGATCCAAAGAAAGGAGGTGAGAGAATGGAGAAGAGAAGCTAAAAAAAAAAAAAAAATTTTTAAAGATAATACATTTTACTCACCTCTGGTTGACCTCCAGCTTAATGCCAGATGTGTCTCTCCTCGCCTGATTTAGTATCTCCTGAGAAAAAAAAAGAAACAGCGTTGTAGCAGCGTGAAATGTTGATCATGCTGTGTATATGTGTTTGTGTGTGAGCGTGGGCTCATCTGACATTATGTGTGATCGTGTGCCCTTACATCCATGCGCAGCACAGCCTCCTCAATAGCAGTAGATGTAGCAATCATCTCTTTATCCACCATCGCTCCCAGTTCTTCCTTCAGCACATCCTGCCCTTTTGGACGCAAGTCCTTAAAAAGAAACGATGATTACATTTATAAAATACATCATACTTTGCTTTGTCAAACGGGTAGCAGAGTAAGCGTTGGGAAGTTCATCTTTTTGCTGCTGCTACTGTTTCAGCTTGACTCTAACTCCAGGAATACTCCAGCATTTGGGCAAAATACCCTTTTTCTGACTTACACAGACTGAGACAAGATGTCCGATACCATTTTCACCTCTGTACGTCCACTGGTTCAGTTCCTATGGTTAGCATTTTGTGTTAGCTTAGCATAAAGACTTGAAGTCTACAGGAGTCATTAGCCTAACTCTGTCAAAGTGAAAAAATAAACCTTGCAGCAGCTCTGAAGCTGTCTTATTTATACAGTGTATCATGTGTGTTACACGGTAATGAAATACATGTTTCAGATTGTAGGCACTATAACATCTTCAGCGATTATAGTTCCAAACATCTAACTTCTCCTAAAACGACTCTCAATTTTAAAAAAATAAAATTAAAGGACATGTATTTCAAATACAAATGATACATTGTGTAAATAAGACAGCTTCATGGTTGCTGTAAGGTTTACTTTTTCTCTTTGACGGAGCTAGGCTAAAGTCTTCATGCTAAGCTAACATGAAATGCTACCCATAGGAACCGAACCAGAGGACGCACAGAGGTGAAAATGGTATCAAACATCTTGTCTCAATGTGGGTATGTCGGAAAAAGGGCATTTTGCTCAAAACATTGGAGTATTCCTTTAACACAAACCCATAATCAGAGGGTTAAAGTTCGTGCTTCTGCCTCCTATAATTTTTTTTATATCACATCCTTTTTAAACTATATGTAAATTAACAACACATAAGACTGACACTGTATGTGAACTGCTCCTCTGACAGAGACAAAATCATGTAGATAAAATCTATGTGAACAAAAAACCTGTCCCATGGCGAGGATGCGCTGGATGGTGTAGCGCACTGCAGAAGGGTCCGCTCTCTGTAGGGTGGCCTGCAGCTTCAGCTCCTTCAGGAACTGCAGCGTGTGGGTGGCACAATCCCGACAGCTGTCAGTCAAACCTAGACCACACAAAGGAGTGCTTATTGTTTGTGTAATGTGAATATAGTGTATATGTTTAATAATGACAATGTGTGTGTGTGTGTGTGTGTGTGTGTGAGACTCTTACGATCAGCCTGGTCAGTGGGAGCAGAGTGAGAGGTTGCTGCTCCGTTGACAATAGTGTCAGCAGTGAGGTGAGAGAACTGTGTTACTGCTCTCAATAAACCACTGGCATCTAGAGAGAACAGGAGAGGATCATGTACACTGGGGCCACTTCAGTTAAAAGCTTTCTTTGCAAACACATACAAAAGTTTAGCTTTTTAAAGGAACAGTTCACCGAAAAAAAAGCAAAAGAAGATATTTTGCCAAGAGCAATCTCTTTATCCAGATAGTTTCTGTGTGATTTGATGAAGTTTACAGTCTGTCTCCCGGCACTCCAATACTATGAGGTTTACAATCTGCCGTGACCCTCCCTGTGTCCAGACACCCTAATACAATGGTGCTGAATAGGTATTCATTTATAGAGCTCAAACGGTCGTAAATTTACATGTGAAAAGCTTAACAGCAACAGCTCTTTCCAAAAACAATGACACAGATACCCGGCATAATCCACAGCCCTCTGGAGCAAAGAGTTTCGTTGAGAACTACTTCCTGACAAAGAACAATGGCAAACTGTATCTATCCACCCCTAATTTGTAATCATTTAGGGGCAGATAAAACTTTTCTCATGTAATTTTGACAGTTTGAGCTCCACAAACAAGTATCCATCCACCCCCATTGTATTGGAGTGCTGGGAGACAGGGAAAAACTGTAAACCTCATTTGATCACACAGAAACTATCTGGATGGATAAAGTGAACTAGGGGTAATTGTTAATATATGTTTTTTGTATTATAGGTGAACTGCTCCTTTAAATAGCTTAATTAAAAAGCAAGAAGATGCAGGATGCAAAATGTTAGAATGAGCTTGCAGTGGAAGCCTCAACACTAAATTTTAACATAAAGAGGAAAGAGAATATAGGTAAAAATAGACAGTACTATCAACAAAAAACTTGCATGAATCAATGGAAGGGCAAATCCTCCAATCAAACATGATTTCAATAAGGAAGAAAGAGATAGAAGAAGAGAAGGACAAAAAGGGAGAGAGAAAGAGAGAGAGAGAGAGAGACAAGAAGAGCATATATGACTGTTTACTTACCATTCATGTTTCCCAGGTAGACCATATGGCTCTGTTGCATTTTGTCTATGGATCCCAGAGTGATCTCAGCACGGTTCACCAGGTAGTCTGAATGATAGGGGGAGAAATGGTGGAAAAAATGGAGAAGCAATATGTGAGTAAAAAAGTGAAATTCAATTCTGTTCACTTCAACAGAATTGAATAGAAAAAAAAACAGTGCAAAATGACGCACACAAAGTGGAGAAAATAAATATTGCATGAATAAAATCTGTTCACAAAAGTAACACTAATGAGCTCTGGTTTGGGTGCGACTGGTGCTGAGACAACAACTCACTTGAATGAATCAATAAATGAATGAAAACAAGATTTACCAGGTGAGCTGATACAGCGGACATGGATGGGGTCATCCAGTTTGGCCACAGCGTCCAGTATGATGCCCTCAGCTTCCACCACTGCACACTGGAGAAGAGAGAACTGCTCCTCCTGCAGCTTCTGGGCCAGCTCACCTTCACGACAGGCCTGGGATAAGGAAGGAAGGAAGGAAGGAAGGATCTTTATTGTCATTTGATTTCCACAGAAAACAAACGAAATTACATTTCTCCTACTAAGGAGGAGGGGCTGCTGCAGCTGAGCCGCGCTGCCACTTGCCGGGGGGGAGGGCAGGGAAGGGAACAATCAGGAGAGTAGAGGAAAAAAAGCCAATCTGCAGAACTAAGCTCCAGGGAGCTCAGTTTTAGGTACCCAAAAAAACTCGGCAGACATATAGTGTACAGTTACATGACAACATTACAAGACAAAAGCATCAGAGGGCGTTTGGTCAGTGTTGTGTGTCAGTCATGATGTCCGTGTGTGCTGAGTGTGTGTGTAAGCCCGAGAGTCTCGTGGTTCGCCACAATCTCAAGACAACTCAAAGTTCGCACGATGTTATGGCGATGGAGTGGCCTTGTCGGGTGTCTGTGCGGAGAGAGGGAGGGTGTGGGCGATGAGCTCGAATCGGCA
>OMKZ01042331.1:0-27956 GCA_900302535.1 Neoniphon sammara
CAAATGACACGTCATATGTACCAACATGTTCTCATTCCCAACTCGTCAAAAACGTCAGCTTGGTCAGTGGCCCTAGGCCTCAAGCTATGACGCTCTCGGTACCCCTGTAGCATCAGTTTTGACCGTGTAGAGCTGTTCAATAGATATCAATGGTGAAGGTTACGCATGCGCATAGGGACCAGACCACATCTAGCCAGGCCTTTCAATCGACCACTGAATATAAAAATTATGGATTTCAAAACAAGGATTTCTGTTTTATGTAACTTAAAAATAGTTATTTTCAATTTAACTTTATCTAAAAAATATTTTAAATGTCTTGATTGTCTTAATATTTCACTCTACTTTTTTGAGCTAATATTTTTGGACTTCAAATTATTTTATCCACTGTTTAATGGTGTTATGATTAATTTATTACCTATCTGTCTTACAATTGTAATATATTGTACGTCTATGAGTGAATGGTGGCTTCTCTGTTTTTGTTGGGTGAGCTCACTAAGACAAATTCCAATCAACTAAGTTGATATGGTAATAAATTACTGAACTTGAACTTAACTTAATAAGTTTGCTGTTCTCAGTCAAAAATGTATTATTTTATGATAGTTTATCATTAAAGTGCTTATGATAAAAATTATAACAAGAAATGTGCGTTTTATATTATTTCTTCAGTGAACGTTATTTTGAAGATTCTTTCATGCTTTCTATCGTTGTTATCGTTGTTAAAGTAGTGGAGGATAACTTGAGTGTGTTTATTGTGTTTATTGATGTCACCTTTTTATGCACTTTCCCAGATGTAAAAAAACTTAAAAGATACCATAGTAACAATATGCTATAATAGGCTATACTGTGGCACCAAATAAAACATAATATTGGGCAAAAAGTTTAGTATTTATTGGATGAGCTAGAATCTAACTGCTTTTTTCCAATAACGGATTTCACAATATGTTGTTTACATGACCACTTTAATAATCTGGTAACTGCCTAAATCTGATTAAAATTAGATTTTTAGTGTGTATTTACATGTTACAATTGAGTCAACAGTAGGCTGTGAATCATGTCTTTTCTTTCAGTTAGGGCTAGGTAGAGATGCTGATACCTGATGCTGAAAAAAAGTGGTCATATACCCACCAAATATATTCATATAGTATTTACTATATACCCATGGTGCCAAAAACATATTTACTATAATATCCTATGCAGTTTGGAGAGGGCCATAACTGTGCTCAGTTTATAGAATGTGTGCTACATTTACTATATTGAAATCAACTGCAGGGATTGAAAAAAATCAGATTGTACCCGCTTTTGTAAAATACTGAGCATTTAGCCTTTAGTTCTATATGTTCTGTGTTTGTAACGTGAACTACTTCTGCCTCTCTATTCCAGTGCGCTTTGATGACTGCTCAGGAGACACAAGATTTTTATTCAGCACCAGTGACAGCCGTTTTAAAGTACTCAGAGACGGTACATTGAAGGTGAGTATAGTACATTTGTTGATGACTTAACATTCACAACTCTAAATATTCTTTAGGATACCCATAGAATAGGGGTGTAACGATTCATATATTGATTCATGCATCGATAGTAATTCCAACAACTCAGCTACATCAGTATGTGAACAGCAACACAACCCTCTAGTATGACAATTGGCTTGCAATGCAAATAATCTTTTGTATCGATACTAAGAAACAATGCCTTGTATTTAGCACGACAAACGTTGGTTATGTGGATGTATTTTTGCACTTTTAATGGTAAGGAAATTTAGACCTCACGTTCGGTTCATTGTCCCATTCTGCGACATTCAACAACTTTTTAAGGTAGAATGTTTTTTTGCATGTTACTCAATGCATGAGTTGATGTCATGAATCAGTCAACACACCTTAAATGTCAATATGGCAACTTTGACCATTTCATTTGTTTTTATTGGCTATCTTGCATGACACATGCTTTAGTGATGATTGGATCTTCAATTGGTTAAAAAAATGTATTTGAAATTTAAGAATTTCAACTGGATTATGTGAACTACAAATATTGTATTTTTTTGTTAAATTATATTGTTATTGCACTACTATTGGTGTTGCAATACTATCTCCTTTTGTTTTGAAAAGGGGTGTAGTGTCTCATTACACCCCTACTATAGAACACTGATATAATAACTAAAATAAAAACAGGTTCCACAAGGAAGCTGTGCACAGCAAGGACACTGGTGCCGATTGTGAGGGGGCACTAGGGCGATTGCCCTGCAATGCGATGGTTGGGGGGTTATTTAATGGGTTTTTCTTTGTGTGGTGTGACCAGGTAAAGAGAGCAGTGACTTTGTATGAAGGACAACAGAACTTCTTCATCCATGCCTTCAGTTCCCAGAGAGGCAAGTTAACTGTACCCACCAGGGTGCTATACCATTGCCATAATAATGGCAGCCACCACGGCAGCCCCCACAGACATCACCACGACAACAGTCATCAGCATCACAATGGCAGCCACTGTGGGCATCACCATGGTAATCACCACAGCAATGGTCAGGACCATCATCAGCATAGCCGAAGAAGCCACCAACACATCAACAACCATCAAAACCACTCTGCCGATATCACAGAGGTAGGATTGGAGACAGTATTGAGGCAACCCTCTTGGTAGTACAAAAACACAAAATATCACAAAATATAGCTGCAAACAGCTGTGAAAGTTTTACATGATGTAGCACCCTCACTTGCCTGATTTGCTCCAAATGTTGCACATCCTTAACATGCAAAGTTTGGTGTCAATGGGCCAGGTGGTTACATAGTGAAAGCATTAAATGCAATTATTGTGCAAAGCGGTCATGTTTGTCTGCATGCAGTATCTTGTGTTTGTTTGTTTATTTATTTTCTTCAAATTTACAGTATTTGCTTCAGATGACTTCATAACTGGCCTGTGACCTTTATCCTTCGTGTCCACTTTCAACAATCACAAATAGCAAAGATAGCAGATAGACTTTGTTGAAGAGGCACAGTTGTCCATTACAGTGTGGTACATCAATGTTTTGTGTCAGTGCATGTAGTAGCCTGGGAAATATGTGAATTTTTATTTAGGGGTCTAAGCACGAAGTGCTGGAATCTTATTATATTGGTTAAGATTATTGTTGTTATCATCATCATCATCATCATCATTATCATTATTATTATTATTATTATTATTATTATTATTATTATTATTATTATTATTATTATTTTCTTCCTCTGCCCTAAAAGTATCTTAATCTCTGAAACCATAACAGCTACAGCAACCAATCTTGGCAGGTAAGTTGGAAATGTCCCCCAATGTTCAGGCAAAACATATATATGTATGGTGACACTATAGTAATGTATTGGCAAATAACTTTTGAAGTGGTAGGAACAAAAACAAAAAAGCCAAACTATAAACACATGATTCTATCTTAACCAAATTTAATAGGTATGCGCATATATGTACTCTGAAGAACCGTGTCAAATTTGGTGGTATTTGGCCCATAAATGGCACTATGGCAACCTGATAACTTCAAATGAAAATTGAAAGCCATTGTATTTCATGGTCAGTCATTCTGTACAGTATAAGCTCCATTCCAAATGTTCAGCATGGCACACTGACAGAAGCGCATGGCACAAGCAAAGACCAGCTCATAATGATGAAATTCATAGTTTATAACTTATTACTTCTAAAATGCATGGCAATATGAATAATTACAAAGACATTTATTGTAAACTGAGCTCTGTCCTTGAAATTAGTCTTGTTTGGTGTCATTTTCTTCCACTCCTCAGATTCATATTTCGCAATATCCATTCTAGTGCTTGAACCCCGTCCATTTCCACAATGAACATAAGGATTTGAGTCCACCATGTAAATATGCCAGATTTAGCCATACAGGCTAATTTTCATATGTTGTCCCTTGGCAGGTTGATGACATTTTAAAAATCACAGACAATAGTAAAAGTTTTTAAAACAGGTGATGTGCAGAATTTCTCACCTCAGGAATATGTTTCCTTTGCATACCATTTTTTTATATTTTAGCCTTCATATTTTAATTTTCATTTGTACACAGTTTCGGCATTTATTTGGGCTGTCTGGATGAGAAGCACAGACACTTCGGCAGTAATGTTCAGTGGCAGTCATGTTGGCCTCAAGGTTGCGCTCCCTGGTCAACCCACGCAACTCTGAAGAACTGAGCACTGTTTGTTAATTTGTTGAAGTGTAAAAAACTTGCCATGTACAGTGCTTATGGAATTGTTATGTTATGCATTGGGTTAGGCAGCAAAGAGCCCTAAGAGATCTCTATACAGGAAATGCAGCATGCGCTCTTATACCAGGCCATTTAATATAAGCCAGGCATCATCCAGCTGGGGGTTGGTACACTGTACATCCTCATACCACAAAGTAGCTCAATGATTTTCTAACTGTACTGACTAAATCAACACATGAATTCTGTATATTCAGCAAGTTCCAACAATACTGTGTTATCCCAATACTTTGGTGTTAACAGGTGGTTCTTTTAAGGTTAATGTAATTTCACTCACTTCATTCAATCAATCATGTATGCGACCCACACCACGTCCAGAAAGCGCTTTTGTTTGAGTCTTGCATCCTTGCTTGTAGATTAACAATTGGTTATGGATGACAGCTTCCAAGGGTCAGCAATAGGGCTATCCTCCAACAGTTCTGAATCCAGAGGCTCTATGGAAACATTTGTGTTCCAAGAACCTAATGCAATCCATGAAACCATATAACTTTGGGAGCAATAAAAAGGAAAATTGGCCAGCCCTTTAAACTTGCTGTTATTACATTTTTTACGTCGCACACATTTATTTTTTGGACTATATGCTCTAAAATGGTAGCACTAATCATAAAAGCCCTTTACTAACAGCACATCTCTGTTTTTCCAGATTACAGCCACGTCAAATGTGCCTGTTCTGCACTTCCCCATATCCTCTCAAGGTTTGAGGAGGAGAAAGAGAGCTTGGGTTATCCCTCCTATTAATTTTCCTGAGAATGACAGAGGACCCTTCCCTAAAATAATGGTTCAGGTAAGAGAAATTGAGAGCCCCATATAAACTGCATGTTGAATATTTGCATCTGGTACGACAAAGTCACAGCCTCATTGCCGTCGTAGTCACTGAAGAATAATTTGACTCAAGTCATTTTTTAAACACATTTATCGTAATAATAACTGATAAAGGTGATGTTTTTGCTGCCTTAATCTCTCTCACACCTCCCACATTTGTATATGTACATCCTCAATTCACTGAAGATGAGGGCATGCAGTTGAAGACACCTCTTAACATTTCTTTATCCAATTGTGGTCCTTGAATTTCCATTGCAGTATTTGGCATTCCCCTTGTGCTTCTGGAAGAATGGTCTAATGCATACTTTACTACGTATTATATGTTTTTTACAGATCCGTTCTGATGAAGATAAAACTAGGAAAATTGAGTACTCCATCAGTGGAAAAGGAGCTGATGAGGAACCCGTAGGCCTCTTCACTGTGGACAGACGCTCTGGTTATCTGTATGTGACACAGCCACTGGACAGAGAGAAACAGGACCGTTACATGGTAGGCACTGTCTGATGTTAAATAGTGAGTAGATAATGTGTAGATATTTATACATACATTCTTTGTACATGTTCCAGGTCGAGCAGACATCAAGTTTACCAACTTTTTCAGCTGAGTTAAACTAAAGATTAATTGTATATTATAGTGGGCACAGACTCTTGTGTAAGTTATATAAAGTTGGTGTTTTTAAAGGAATACTCGATGTTCGATACCATTTTCACCTCTGTGCATCCACTGCTTTGGTTCCAATGGTTAACATTACGTGCTTGGTTAGCATCATGACTTGAAATCTATGGGAGTCAGCTGGTCTAGCCCCGTCAGAGAAAAAATTAACCTTACAGCAATTCCGAAGTTGTCTTATTTACACAGTGTATCGTGTATTTGAAATACACGTCTTGAAATTAAAAAAAAAAGAGGGTCGTTTTAGAAGAAGTAAGATGGTAGGAACTATAACTGCTGAACTTATATGTTCATTGGTTATAGTTCCTACCATCTAACTTCATCTAACTTTGTTGCCAAAAGCCACAGATGAACCTATTTTTAGGAAGCATTGTAATGGCAGTATTTTCTCTTAGCAACATGTAACTGTGGCAGCAGAAATTTTTTAATACATTAATGGGAATCTCTGCCTACTCACTGGCATGCACGCTGAACACAGGATTCACAATTCATCTCCAAGCAGTTGTGCCAATGACATGTTTACCAGCTAAATCTGCTATTTCTGGCTTCTACCACTGAAAGTACTGTTTGCATTTCATCATTAGTTAAGTCTTTGTACTTTATACCATCACGTCCCTGTTTCTCCTCTTTGCTATGATGTGACAGCTCTCTCCACTGCTGCACCTCTCCAAAAGAGCTTTCCTTATATGGAGAAATGGGGGTGTGATAGGATGCTATTTAGCAATTGCGGGCATGCGCTTTCAATTGAGAAGGATTCTTATTCACCAACATACGCATGGTGGTAAGAACAAAATTGGTTGGTGCACACGTGTCATGAATCAGACAGTAATTTTGTATGCACACTTATTTTGTGCGCAAAGTAATAACATTTTTATGCACATGCTACCCATTGTGTTTAACACAATGAATGGAGTCTTGAAATTGGTTTGCTGAATATGTTTAATTTTGGGATTAGATTCAGGGGTGGCATTTAAATCGTTGTTCGTTAAGGAATCAAAACAGGCCCATATTTGTGCATCACATGTAAAAAAAAAAACGTTTTGTCTTTGCAGCTTAAAGCCCATGCTGTGGCGGAAGGTGCAGGAAAAGCTGAGGACCCCATGGACATTGTGGTGAATGTCATCGACCAGAATGACAACAACCCCATTTTCACCCAAGACACCTTCCTGGGAGAAGTTCCCGAGGCCTCACCTCAAGGTACAGCCAGATGATTCAGGATAAGCTTAAACACATTTGTCCTTGCCTAATGGCAATATTTTTGACTGGTCATCATATCCAGTCTACATGGTCTGGTTAATTTTGTGCTAGGACAGAGTTGTAACTGTCCCTGTCCCAGTGCTTTATCGTGTGAAGCATTTCTTAAATGGATAGGAAATTAAAATTTGTAATTTCTTATTAAAATTATTTTTATTATAATCAAATGGTGTAAAAGCCATCATGAACCTGTGAGAATCGGAGGTCTTTTCTGTGCAGAGAGAAGTCAAATCGGTTGATTTGCTGGGGATTAAAAACTATTTTCACAATTAAAGGGCCACACCAGTGATTTTGAATGTGTAGCCCATTTAGGTACAGTTTACCCACATTTTACATTGCAACAAACCATTTTGCAAATCACGTGGACAAACTACAGATTTAACAACATTTAATCAAAATCCCTTGATTTTTAAATTTGAATTTTTGGTTGAAACATGTACCTGTATAATGTTCTGCTTCTGCGGCTGACAAAATCGTTGCCATTCAAAAACCATGGAATTGATAACTCGCTGTGTAAAGCAAACTTTTCCCCGAAACTATTTTCCGGTGGAGAGACGAGCAAACCGGCATTGTAACTGAAAGCCATCTCGAGACTATAATTTTCTTTGCTGCAGTCATGTTATGAAATTTTTTATTGAAAAATTGTTTCAAATATTCTGGTAACAAAAACTTCATGATCCTATGATATCCTGTGATATTTCATATGATATTGCAACAGCAAAATGTCAAACACATAAATGACCTGTTGGATTATTATGGAGGCATGTATTAGTATGTGTGGAAAAACACCAGCTTGATCTTTTTCTGTGGAGAGTGGCTTAGACTTCATTGTAAAAACAATCAAGTGTAAAAAGCAGCCTGTTGGCTAGACTGGGTATTTTCCGCAGCTGAGTTGAAGTGGAGGTGAAAGACAGTAATAGAGTTCTATATCAAGATCAAACTGGTACATCGATAGTCTAACCAATTATTCTGGCGGCGGTGACAGTGTTGAGGCTGTTACATTTAATGTATGGGAAAATGCTGCGACGATAATATTTTTCTCTCACCAACAATGGCTGTCCTCAGTCGCACATGTGCTGCATTTGCACACCGTTATGCGAGTTTTTAGTCGCATAAGCGAGTGAAATACTCCCACTGTCGGGCCCCATCCACCAACAAGCTCAAGACGTATTTCCAACGGTACCGGCAGTAGAGAATGAGCTCTGCTTGATCATGAACTCTAAGCTCTGGCCTCAGTCATGAGGCGACTAGCCATGTGACGTTTGAACCAATCACGGGGAGGGATCGGAAGTAGAAAGGACACAAGACACCGTTCGGCTGTGGTGTCCTGCACAAAGCACTCCAAAAGAACAGGAAACACCGCGTCTTGTGTCTTGCAAGACGTCTTTTTACCCCGAAAGTTCTACTTCGTCTGAAGTATACCCCCTACTTTACTGTGACTGTGTTCATATGAGAGAAGCGCACCCTCTGTTTTGGTGGATCAAACAGCTGAGGTGTAGCAGGCCATTTCATTAGGCGTAACCATTTGTAATCCAAATGTCCAAAATGTAGTGTAGTGACCACACGTATTGTGTGTGTCGCGAGTGGGACTGTTTATCATGAGGGGGGCGGGGGTGTTGATTGTAGTAGCTACCTCAGTTCTTTCCATTGCTCACCCACTTTTCCCCATGTGTCAGTTACTCTGTATGATATAGTTGAGGCTGTATTTGAAGCGGCAAAGTAATTGAATCAGCAATAAATGAAGGATTTGAATGAGTTAGACTTCAGTGTTTACATCAAACTCTTAGTTTTTGGAAAAAGTCTTATTTTAAGTTGGCGTAAGTGAGCGCTGTAAGTGTTGCACTTCCCACACAGAGCAACTCTACACTTTTTAACAACTTGACAGACGTGTCTGTGTTTTGGCTTGAACCACTACAGGGCAGCATCTCAGAAACTGGTCAGTCTACCCTGACGGTGATGAACAGCGTGCAATTTGCCGCTGGGGTCAAGTCAGTCAGACTGACTTGTTGTTGGGGCACTAGTAAGACCTGCAGCTATTTCAGTTCCATCGTATTTTTCTCTTTGCTGGACACTTGTGGCGTTTTTCCAAAACAAGACCAGGCCGTGCAGTGCTGTGAAATTCACGGATCCATATTCATTTCCACCACACCAGTCTGCTTGGCTCTGGCTCTAAACCATGAAAGATTTTAGGCCCAGTTTGATATCTGGTACTGGCCTGGTTAGGACAGGGCTGTGTTGGTGAGCTGCTGCACGTAACTAAGTGAAACAGCATTTAGAACATCATGCGATGCTGAAATTCTCCTCTGAAACTCAGACCAGAGGGCTAGAAGCTCTTTAAGTCAGGGTCCCCTCACCTATTCAATGGTAGGATACTCTGTAATAATACATTACAACCTTTTAAATGAACAATTAATGTAAAAAGGCAGAACTGAACAATTAAACAAAAAAAAAAAGTTCAAATAATTTGTGTTTTAATTATACCTAAATTTACTCTCAACTGATTTGACTGTTTATTTCTAGATTTTGAGGTGATACAAGTTACCGCTAGAGATGCAGATGATCCAACCACTGCCAACGCAGATATCCGGTACAGTATTGTGAACCAGGAGCCAAAACTGCCCAACAGCCAGATGTTTGCGATCAACTCAGTCAATGGAATGATCCGAGTCAACGCTGGTGAGCTAGACAGAGAGGTGAGGGTTTAAAAACATATTTCATTTAACATGTCTCACATTCAGGAGCCGTCAAACAACATTAGGTACCTTGTGGATATGCTGTCACACTGCAATTCATCGTTTTCACGATGAAAATTACTTATTTAAGTACTACCCTGGATGTAGAATAAGACTACTGAGGTCTTGTTTTTGTGTCTGAATATGTTTATATGTAATGTTGTTTAAGTTTGCTTCTCTAAAGGGAAGTGAGTCTTGGTGACTACAGGTATCTAATGTAGGGGGTTGCTTATTGATTAAATGTTACAAGGGTATTTGTATTTACAGGTCAAAATGGTTTCTGAAAGGTAACTATTGCCTAATTTTCTAATTACAAAAACATCTGTTCCTTGAAACCGAGCGGTGTACAGGCAATCTCACAATCACACAAAAACTTGTACACATTTTGCATAGGGGCTTCTGCAAATTGAAAATTTGAGTTAGTACCCTAAAATTATGCCAAAGAGTGTTATGTGTTTTTTTTTTCCTGTGGATACCTTGTCATCCATTAATTAGAAGGCATGTCCACAGACTTTAGGCAATATATTGTTAGGCAATCTAGACAGCTTCGGAGTATCTGTAAGGTTTATTTTATTCACTTTGACAGAGCTAGGCCAATGACTCCTCCAGACTTAAAGTTTTTATGCAACATGAAATTCTTCCCATCAGAGCCAAAGCAGTGGACTTACAGAGGTGAAAATGGTGTAGAGCATCTTGTCTCAGTCTGTGTAAGTCGGAAGAAGGGTATTTTGCCCAAAACGTTGGAGTATTCTTTCAATACATTTCCCACAATGCCTTTCAACACTTGAGCACCAACTTGATTATAACACTGGTGTATAGCCACCAGGGCTGGCCCGAGCCTCCATGGGGCCCTAAGCAAAATTTGATTTTGGGGCCCTCTATTACTGCCATTAATACTGATTATTGATCATTCACACACCTAAACTTACTCTACTTATTGTACTCTGTCATTAGGGTTACTATGAAATGGCAGTATTGAAACTAGACTGTTATCAATTATTGTTTTTTTTTTTTGTTTGTTTTTGTTTTTTTTGTACAAGAACATACATTTGATAATATATGAATCATCATCACTCACACATGGAAAAAAATAATTAATTACTTTTTTATTTTTTTAAGTGAATTGTTCTTGGGGGCCCCCTAGTGGTCACGGGGCCCTAAGCAGCTGCTTAGTTTGCTTATGCCCTGGGCCGGCCGTGAACGCCACTCTTACTCAAAACAGCATGTCTTGTGGCTGTATAGCACTATGCACTAATGAGGCTGGAGAAATTAGTCTCTATGCCTGGTGGATTTCTGGTGGATTTCTCCTCATATGACTGTCGAACGCCAGTGCTAAATGCAGCTCAGAAAGATGCCTGCTCTTTGATTCTGAAGGACTGACATCAAAACATGATGTTTTGGCCATTTGGCCAAAACATCATCAAGAGGAAAATTTCAGGGTGCAGTAACCAGATGGACCCAGAAATGTAAGGTCCATTGCCTGTATCTTTTTTCAGCAGTGTTTAGGTGCTTTGGGGTAGATGTTTCCTTGAACATATCCTACCATTTTTCAGCTTGGTATATGTGGCCATTTTGTGCTTAAGGTTTCCTATATCAAAACATATCTAAATACTGTGAAAACCCACTGCATTTACTGAAATGCTGAACTCTCAGGTGAAAAGTTCCTCCATGGAAGAGGAGGCTGGAGCAAACATCAGAAAGTTGGAACCTGTGTGTAGATGAGCTAAACTCATTCTGTGTCTCTGCCAACAGAAATACCCAAAGTATACCCTGGAAGTGCTGGCCACAGACATGGAGGGAAAAGGGCTGTCAGGACGTGGGAAGGTCATTCTCACTGTCACTGATAGCAACGACAATGCTCCAGCCTTCACTCAGCCCACAGTAAGTACCATAAACTCATCAGCATAGCAGCTTGCAGTGGCAGCTTGTCGAGGCAGAAGCAGGTTTGATGGCAATTGGTAATGAAAAAACATGTTTATGTTTGAGTGTCAATGTGGAATTGACAGCATTAGTATACTTGAACATTCTGCTTGCTAGCTAGCTTAAATAACATATCTAATACAACAGTGTAGCAATCAACACATAATTTAACCTTGTTTATGGGCACCAGCTTCGATTAGAAGCAAAATTTGGACAAACTGAATCAGTCAAATATCTGAAATTGTAAATTCTGATTACCGGAATTCTGATCTTTGCTGGAGGGAAAATACAAACTTTGAGTAAATGCAGACATTTATTAATAGCTAAACGTCATTCAATAAATGCAAATAATAATTGACAAGAGGGAGCAATGAATAAATGAAACAATCCTGGGAATAATAATAAACATTCATGATATTAAAACAATCAGAAACTGTCAGAAAACTGTAAGAAAGATTTTGTTGGCTGGACGACAAAACCTTCAAACTATCACTCAAGAGAGTAACTCAGAATACAAAAGTAAATAAGCACTTGGTGGCTTTTTATAAGACTGAAACGGGTTCTAATAGGAAGATAGAACATGTGCAACTTAGGAAAAGAAAAACGCAAAGACTAAGTAGGCTATGAAAAGACGATTTTGCAAAATCAGGAAAATGAAGCATGAAGACTTCAGGAAAACCTTTTGGAGACTCATCAATGAAAAGTTTAGTTCAACTTTTTTTTATCTCTTAGATGAGGAGGCATAGATGGCTTTTCACACCTTGGGGGAAAGTGACACTTGCTAATTAATATTCATTCCTTTGTTTCAGCCGGTAATGAAAGTATTATTTAATTTTGAGCTATACGTGCGATTACCATGTAATTCAGTCAGCACCATGGACAAAGAATGTATTCTGAACACAAACAGAACATGTACATGAGAATGTGGTAAAACACATATCATAAACAACCTTCAATCAGTTAGATAATTATACCTAACATAACTAATTACCTAACCAGGCCGATTGTTTTATTAGCATATATCGATAGAATTAATCCTAACATGCAGTGCTACTATACAATGATAGGCGATTCTATCTAACAAACTAATATTACTAATATTATTGATTATATCTGCTATTAGTATTCTAAGTAATATCTGGAAGGATGAGGTTGCAAGTTACCTCTAAAAGATCTAACTACCCTGGCCACTGGAGGGCAATGTGGCTCTACCCAAAAAAGACATTAAAACCTATCTACATGAAACTAATGTTTTACACATCATACAAAGATCAAGAACACATCTTTTTTCTTGGTGTTGTGTTCTGGATTGTATTATCTATACTGTATTATGACAAAAACCCAGGTTTACATAGATTTAGACATGAGTAGAAATATAAAGTAACTGGTCTTGGAGTCTTTTAGAGGCTACTACAAATTACGACATAGATAAGATGCCTTGGTGCAGCTGTCTCCACAGAGTGGGTCTGGTAGATGTTTGTTTGAGTTGATGTGGGAGTGTGTGTGTGTGTGTGTGTGAAGGGGGAAGAGAAGGGGAATTGAGATCATTCACTTTCCAGCCCAGTCTTGATCAGAGAAAGGTGAAATGATCTCACAGTCACGATAAACATAGTGGCATGAGTCAAAAGGAGAGTCTTTTCCTGGAACAAATGGTGATCTAGTCCTTTGTGTGTTATGATCTCCACGGTTCTCTCTGTATTGAGAATGGTCTTTGAGTTCAGCTGTCTTCATAAATTCCATTATAATGGTAAGGAGGCAGAGCTTCATTCTATCAGTTCCTGTCTGTTGAATGTCAAAGTTGGCAGTTTTAGTGTAAGATGAGAGGTGGCCATTTGGTAAAACAAAAGGACCTTGTGAGTTTGTCCATTATCTACATTCCACAGAATTAACCAAGAGGAGAGAGCCCTTAGTGAGTAATAAAAGATCTCCTTATCTGTTGGGAGAATTCCACAGGGAAGAGGAAGGTGATGAGCAGGGGATGATAATGGTTGAATCTTGCTACAACAGTGTACACAACTTTCAGGCTCATGATTTAAACTTTATTGACTGTAGTGGGAAAAAAACTTTCCTCACCTCTCAAAAGTACAATTGTAACACTGGCGGCAGTCCTTGTAAACTTAACATCTGTCTTTGGTGATCCAATTACAAGTGGACACTGCTAAGTACAGCTATGAAATGGGTTCAGTGTGTTTTGGAGACACGTTGTGATCCAGTCAGTCAAACCATCTTTGGAGGTGATCATGGATGCCGATGGCCACACTGCATTTGTCTTGTGAATGCTAACAAGACCCCGACAGCATCAAAAAACTGCCTAGTCAACTGCATCATTGCCATAACAAGAAAATACAGTATGGTTACTGTTGGACACAGTGGGGAGAATCGTGCCAAATAAATAGCTTGCTAGCAAAGTACTGGTGACCATTGTCCATTGTAGTGTTATGAAAGATGGACAAGAGCGTCGATCCCTGTGGCTGCTTTACTACAAAATGACAGGGCCACAGACTCTCTCTCTCTCTCTCTCGCTCTCACTCTCTCACTAATACATTTGCCTCGCTTTCTCCCAGTACGAAGCTGCTGTCCCAGAAAACAAAGTGGGAGTTCAGGTTGTAAAGATGTCAGTAACCGATGGTGATGAGCCCCATTCCCAAGCCTGGAATGCCAAGTTCAAGATTGTTGACGGTGATTCTGACGGACATTTCACTGTGGAAACCGGATTCAACAAAGATGAGGGAATCATTACAACTGCTAAGGTAGGAAGTCAACTGTGGGGTCAGTGTCAATTTTCACAAATAAACAAAAACGATTCACAAATGTATGTCATGAACAGAAATGTGCTCACAAATATTTTTCTTATGCACACAAATTTTTCATTTGAGACAAATGTCCAAAAACTTTTTTAGTGATTAATGTTAATATATACATCTGAAACATATGTGAGAACAACTACATTTAGTTACAGATTTATTTGGATTCATGCGGACTCCATTGCATTTGTGCTTGCTTTCTGAGACTTCTCTGATGGCTAAAGGGGCTTTCAGATAGGATGCGGTATGCGCTGCACTCGCCGCTGGGGACCGCGCAGAGAGAGCATGGCACAGACGCGCAAATCACGCCCTGTTGCTAGGCGACCAAAATAAATGGAAGACACTACAACACTTTTCTTCCTTGCAAGAAAAGTCTGTAGCTCATGTAAATCACGGGAGGGTTTACTATGGGATAAAAACCCCATGCTATCTAGGTTACATTTCTAAATTGCCTATTGGTGGAGTACACTTGTCTGTGACCATCACATGGTATTTTCATAACCATATATTGATACCCGAGTCAAGTGATCCTGATATGAAGCAAGAGTAATTTAATATTTTATTTTAAGCTTTATTTTGAAAATAGAAAAAACAAACTAGCTACCGCTTTTTAAACTCACCTGGTCAGCCCAAACTGTTGGAAATTTTTTTCAGATGTCCTGGTGGGACCTTAAATTTGTGTCCTGTAGTTCAGGAAACTGAGACACCGCTAAGATGATCTTCTCCTTTTTTCCATTTTCTTTGTTGTGATCTGCCAGATTCCCTCCTATTGGACGGGCTGAGGTGTCATCACTGAGCACTGCGCCCAAGTTCAACCTGGCTGAACGTTGGCGCAGCGCGCAGGATGCAAACGCAACCCTCACGCTGCATGCAGCTTGCCGCCGCACAGACACACTCTTGCGTCGCCCAACAAATAGACAATGAATGGGTTCAGTGGTAGAGGGCTGGAGTTTGTGTGTCCTATCTGAAAGCCCCTTGAAAGTTTCACCAATCAGATGCATTTTTCCACTTCAGCCAATCACAGTGCAGCTCCATTTAACCCTATCAGCACCAGCACCATGAATCACTCACTCACTGAGTGATTGAATCACTGATTCAAAGTGTATAGTACCAGCTTTAGTATAGTACAAGCTATAGCTTTAATATATCAAACATGTTCCACGAACATACCATTGCACCTATGAATAAGATGAAATTTTATTTGATTTTTTTGCAAAGGCATAACAGTGTAGATACTTCCACAAAAGAACTATAGCCACAGCCTTGCTACTGCACTGTATAATTGCATCACGTACAAACAAGGAAGAACAATTAAAATGCTGTTGTACATGTCCTGGCCAACCACTCAGTTCATTTTAAATTTAAACAGCAGGAGTAGTATGGCAATTTGCCATGTTACTACTGCTATTGCTCTGAACCACAGCAATATTAGTAGTAACAGTAACTGGGATCATTAAAGTTTTGTCTTATTGATGATAATGAAAATGTAAAAATGTCGATAGTCAATGCAATTTTAAAAAAAATAAAGTTTTTGGTTTCTCATTCAGCAGAAGCATTATATTGATACAACAGATTTGTCTGATGCCTGGTGCTTTTGTGCCTCTCCTGCTTTCCATCCAGGGCCTGGACTTTGAGAAGACAAATAAGTACACTCTGCTGGTCGCAGTGACGAATGAGGTTCCCTTTGCCACCAAGCTGCCCACTGCCACTGCCACAGTGGTAGTAAATGTGGTGGATGTGAATGAACCTCCAATCTTCAACCCAGTAGAGAAGATTGTGGTGAAGCCGGAGGACCTGCCTATCGGCAGTGAGCTGGTGCTGTACCCTGCTCATGACCCAGACACTGCACGCAAACAGAAAGTCTCGTAAGATCCAACTCTACCTAGTCTTACCCAGTCTTTTAACTTCACTAGTTTTTGATTTGGGTCGTATCCAGTGCTGCAAATCGCTGAAATTCGCCTTTTTATCTCAGAATTAGTCATCCATATGAATCATGTAGATCTGTAATAAAAAAGTGTGTGTGTGTGTGTGTGTGTGTGTAGGGGGGGCGGCCTCCACCTGGTCACCACATTACGTCAAGTGATGTGAGCGGAGCCATGTTTTTTTCAAGAGGTAAACACTGGTTCCAGCCAGGTAGCGTTAGCCATAGTTACAGTATAGTTATAGTTATAGTCACTGAGCCTGAGTGCCACACCTTACCATACCCAGTTGACGCCCATGGTTTATTAGCTTGCTAGCTTGTCAACATTGGTCATTCAAAGAATTGGCCATTGCCAAATCCAAGTGTGATAGCAAGCCATTTTTATGGTGACTGGAGAAATAACTGGCAGAAGGAAAAATCCAACATCATATGCAGTATTCAGTCAGAAATAATTTCAGTGTTATTGCAGTTATGAAGGAGATTAATGCCCCATGGTCGAAGTCAAAAGTCAAAGTCAGTTTTATTTATATAGCACCAAATAATAACAGAAGTTATCCCAGGGCACTTTTCATATTTAGCAGGTGAAGACCTTACTCTTTACAACATTGTTTACAGAGACCCAACATTTCCACATGAGGAAGCTCTTGGCAACAGTGGTGAGGAAAAACTCCCCTTTAATGGGCAGAAACCTTGAGCAGAACCGGGCTCTGGGTGGGCGGTCATCTGCCTCGACCGGTTGGTTTGAGAGAGGGGGAGAAAGAGAAAATAGCACATCGAGATGTATAGTAAAAATGGTAATAATAGAAAGATGATAATAACATTAGTAACAACAGGACTAATAATTAGAGTAATAATAATAATTGTAGTGGTGGGTATAACAAGCAGGATCAGTGGGTTGTTAAACATTTCTGGTTATGTGTGTCTCTCCATGTCTTTGTGTGCCCAGGTATAAAGTATTGAGTGACCTGGCTGGCTGGCTGACCGTGAAGGACACAGGTCTAATTACTCTTAAAACTGCCATGGACAGAGAGTCCCACTTCGTTAAGGACAACAAATACACTGCACTCATTGGTGCAATTGACAATGGTAGGTGGTAGGCGGGAGATCTTGAAGATTTTTCTTTTTCATTTTCACTATTATTTGACTGTTCAGACGGATAGAAAAGGGAGACAGGGATGACATGATAAAGGTCCAGGGCCAGACCAGGATGTTGCGCTCACATGTATGCTCTTTAGAGCACACTGAGCTGCCAGGACACTCAGAGGCAGGATCTCAGAATCCTCTCTTTTGTCCTCCATGGCACAATTAACACAATACCTAATAGCTGAAGTCCAATTTCAGGAAAAAAAGATAAAAGAAACATTTATGTACACATTGATTGTACAACACATGCTATTTCCTCTTGTACAATACTAGATACAATACAATCCGCCTGTCCTTTGTGGATAAATGAAGTATATATAAATGAAAAAAAAAGTGCAGTAATATAGTATGGTCTACTAAAACCGATGGGAAAATGGAATGGACAGCTGTAGGAATTTCAGAATTACTTATGGGATATGTTTTTTCTCTGTATATGATTTCTGTGGGTCACATAATTAAAAGGCATGGAAGGCATCCGTTGTCACATAGATGATATACAGTCTTACCTGTCTCTGAAATGAACAAAATAAGTTGGCTTTTCTGCCCAGCTGTTTAATGGGCGGTGAGGGTTTGATAGTTTTTTGATGAAATTCAGGCAAAACAGAAGCCCTTATTAAAGGCCCTGGGCATTTTGCCAGTCAAATTCAACCTGCCTTGGTCATTTAAATTAAATATAATAGCTTATTAAATTGGTTCAGGGAACCCAGGAGACCTATTTTAACCCAAGCCCTAATTTTGAGCAGCATATTGTTTTCATATTTAAGGAACATTGCAAAAATTAGATCTGTACTAAATTTCAAAGATGGGACTATATTTCCCAATTTTAGCATCTCTTTACTGCTTCGATTTTTTTAAATTAATTTCAAGTTTTTACTTATGACTTCAACTTCAGCACTGGAGGGACACCAGATGATGTTTCTGAATTTTTAACCGTGCATGAGTCTGAATGCAGCCAGTGATCCAAAAGCGGGAACGCTCTGACTGTGTGTAAACTTGGCACTGGATTTGATAATTTAAGGTTTAAGCAAAAAACTTCTATATTGTGTCTTTGTAGGATGGTTTAAAAAATCAAAATCACTCATGATGTTCTTTGCCCAAATGTGTGTGTGGGTTTGTTTTTGTCTAGATGAGATCCCAGCCACAGGAACTGGCACCTTGCTGATCCAGCTAGATGATGTCAATGACAATGCACCCACCATTGATGAACGTGCTATCCAGGTTTTGTCTCTTTCTAAAAGCTGAATCACAGACTTATCATATCTGTAACATAATTAAATTATTGACATTGATTTGCCATGGGAAGAGTTTGTACAATTTACCTTGAAACCTGTTTAAAACAATGGATGCTCAAACAAATGTGTGCCATAGACTGTTTATATGCACCACGGGATGCAAAGCATCAATCCCAGGACTCTAGTGTCACATAACTTTTTAGCCTAAACAAAGTATTCTCTCCCCCCTCAGTCCATGCAATAGCGTTTTCCTTTGACAACATCCAAGGCATCTCTCTGCTTCTGGGGGTTTCTTTATTATGCATTTGCTGAGGTGGATTCTGAAGGTTTTTGAGGCTGAAAAATCATCCATTTTATGTTAGTCAATTTAACCTTTTCTCATAATCTTTGATGCAACACTAATGGATACAAAATGTGTACTGTAGGGTATGCAATGTGTATTAAATGTAATGCTGATACTAAAGCTACTAACTTCAAACCACTCTAATGAAGGCTGGAATTACATAGAAAGCCACTCATTTACAATAACAGTAAATAGATGTTTGATAAGAATAAACAAAAAGTAACTGATTATGTGTTTCTCAGGTCTGTAACAAGGACTCAGTTCCACAGCTGCTGTCAGTAACGGATAGAGATGGACCTCTATTTGCTGCACCATACACTGTCTCTCTACAGGGCATGTCCAAGTCTAACTGGACTGCTAGGATGAACGATAGCAGTATGTACTAATACTACACACACTATACACACACATATGTAAGTTACTGCAGCCTAAAAATGTATGCTATAGTTTTTCCATTAGTGAGCTCAGTGGGAATTAATAACTTGTTTTGGCCTTGGAGAATCTACCACTGGGACCACTTTACAGATCCGCCTTAGTCTGTGCTGACACTGTTAGCTATTTTATTTATGCCTGTTATTTGTTCCCCACATTGAAATTGGAATGAAGGATGGATCAGATGGATGGATCAGTCTCCATCCATCTGCACAGGTCATACAACAGTGATCAGACTGACCTGTAACTGTAATGCCTTCTAGGCCATTTAGATTAATTTTGACAAGGTATTTGTTACTGATTGGCCCAGAGGAGGGGCTGCATCATCTGTGAGGGACAATATGTTTACTGTTGCTTTACTTAAATGGCCACCACAATTTTTTACACTGAATGGAGTTAATGAAGAGTATGTGGAAGCCTAAAAGGCAAGACAAGTTGTTTTACTTTTTGCAGAATACTCATGGAACAAAATACCATGTAGTTTAAATGTTTTTTGTTTTGTTTTTTTGCTCCTATGTTTATCTCAATATATTAACGTAGCAACAGCTGAAATAAATTGTCAAGATTGTTCTTTCAGGGTTCTAACCTTTTATTTATTTTTCAATCTAATTTATTTTTTATTCTAATTTATTTATTTTATTTCAATATATTGACTTAGTGACAAAACATGGGAGAAGCATAAAGTGTACAGCTCTCTGTTTTGGCCTTTGCACAGATGAAGTAAAAGACGTGCAACAAAGCAGTACATCCAACTGGAAACAACATCTTATTGCAAACAAAACTGATACTATTATGCTGTCTCCCATCCACCGTGCACAAAGGACACAGATTTTTATATACTTTTAATGCACTTTATGTCTGCACTTGTCTGTGTTATGTACTTTATGTCCACACTGTAATTGTGTGTATTTTTTTTTCTTCTTATGTGGCAGCCTTTATGTCCAAGACAAATTTCCCTAGGGACAAATAACGTAATTTTGAATCTTGAATTTTACACACACTAAAAGACGCTAACTTTTAAAAAACTTGTCTTGCCATCCACAGCCATGCAACCAGGCCATTAAGTGCAAATTACATTGAGATTACACTGTACACACAATGGCAGTGTGTGCAAACAGCCATAATTATAGCACTCTAAATTAACTAGAAAGCTTTGCTTAAGTTGATTTATTGTTAAGCTAATCATCCTCACTAATTACTTCCTCTCTTTTCTGCAGAGACAGGCATAATCCTGACTATAGCCAGACCCCTGCCAAGTGGAGAGTACAGTGTAGTTCTGCGGGTTGCAGACAACCATGGCCTGGAGCAGGACAGCACCCTGCAGGCCACCGTGTGTGATTGTTCTGGGGCTTTCGTGGCCTGCAAAAGGATTGGAGAGGCTGGTCTTGGCCTGCCTGTTATACTGGGAATACTGGCGGCTGTCCTGCTGTTGCTGTGTGAGTGTGAAACTTCATTGTGGAGTCACATATGAGCAGTAGGGCGATAGATAGATTTATTATATTTTCACAATATAATAATTCTCTTTCAGTCAATATATCACAACATATAGGCTTTTCAGTCATTCTTGTCAGGCTTTAAAATTGCCATTTCAATAAAAGCTGAAGACACCCAATGTTAATCTGTAGTTTGGACGCTTTTTAATTTTCACATTAAAAAAAAATGAAAATAAAGTCTATTTCATGCCTACCAAAAAACAAATTCAGGGTATCACAATTTTACTGTGAGGTGGAACATTCAGTTACATGCAAAAGTCACAGCCGACGGCTCAAAAAGCACAGAGATTGTTGATTAAAAAAAAAAGGGACAACAACTTAGTGTAGCAATATTTGGGCTATTTAAAGTCAAATAAAAAGCAGACTGACACAATAAGCAATGGACATTGGTCTGCGTTTTATTTGACTTTAAATAGCCCAAATATTGCCACACTACTTTTTATCAAGTAATTTTTATTTTGACAGCTATCATTATCGTTTTATTGCCATGCCTTAATGAGCAGATCTTTTCTTTCTGATCCACTCATGTCCGGAGACTGCACTTGAAAATTAAAGCCAAATAAAGTCAAGAGTGTGATCCATACTGCCACATCAGTTCTGTCTGATCAATTACTGCACATGCCCGTGATCCTCAAAGTGCTTTGGCACCATCGCTAAAATTGCCTTAAAGCACAATGCAAATCTTTCTCTTCTCTCCACACGAATATTGTGGGTTTGTAAAAGAAAGGATCTTTGGCTTTTTGTAGTGAGGAAGGTGGTCTCTATCACTGTAAATGAACTGGAAAAATTCTTTGTGGCCAGAAATGCAGTACTGTGATTAGCCACTTGATTTCTGTGTTTGGAGTGTCATGTGCCAGTCCCTGCTCTTGTGACCTTTAATTGTTTACATCATGTTGTTTTGATGAGTTGATACAGCTAGACAACACGTGCTTTTTAGGTAGCAAATAAAAACTGTAGAGAACTAGGGAGCTTTGGAGGGAAGGAATCAACCTCTACTTTCGGCCAAGTGTGATTTTGCTGCATTCTTTAGAAATGGACTTATAGGGACTTGCTGATATGTTGTTCACAATATGGAAGCACAGGTAGTGGCATATGCACGCTGGAATACTTAACTTCCTGGTTTGATGTGTCATGCCTTCTGCTCTGCGTCCAGTGTTGGTGCTGCTGCTGCTGATGTTCTTAAGACGAAGGGGAGGAGAGAAGAGGGAGCCTCTATTACAGGAAGAGGACATCAGAGACAACATTTACTTCTATGACGAAGAGGGAGGAGGAGAGGACGATCAGGTAAATGCAGTGATAAAAGTTGGGACTGATGAATTGAGTGGAAATTAAGTTACAGCCTCCACCTTACACACACCTTGTGTGAAATGCTGCTGTTACTGGAATAACATCTGTTTGGAAAACATGGGTGAAGTGAAATCAGCTGTAGCTCACATTGTTAATGTTATGCTTCTAAAGCTGGTTGTTTCTAATCAGAACCTTAATAAATGAGCTAAGATGTAACTGTTAAACAAGTTATTTTAGTTAGCAGTTATGTCAGGCCTACGACAACACAGATTGATCGGGACCATGAACCAACAAAACTTTTCCACTACTTAAACCCATATGATTATTAAATCAATCAAGAAAAAGAGGGATGAGTGCAGATGAGGAGGTGTATGCTCAGCTCCAGGACAGCCCTCCTCTCGGTCAACAAATTGCATCCACATTGACAGGGTTGTCCCTTTTGCTGTATCCAAAGCTGCCTTTGAACACCCAGACTGTGGGGAGGGCATTCAAAAAAAACTTATAGCCTTGCCAAAGCTGCAAAATTTCAGCAATTTTGCTACTGTTTTTTTCACTGTTAGCACAGTTATCTACAAGGAAGTTTGGCTCTGGCCTTTGTTTTCCAACAATCTGTGGTACCATGGCAACTAGCATACTGCTACTTTTGGGGGCAGAATGGCGCAGGAGGCAGAGCAGTTGTCTAGTAACTGTAAGGTTCCTGATTGGATCCCCAGCTCCTCCAGAGAGCGTGTTGAAGTGTCCTTGAGCAAGACACTGAACCCCTAACTGCTCGTAATGAGCATAATGAGCAGGTTGGCATTTTGCATGGTGACCTCCGCCACCTGTGTGTGTGTGTGTGTGTGTGTGAGGGTGAAAGGGTGAATGTGAGGCAAACATTGTAAAGCGCTTTGAGTGGTACTGAACTGTCTAAAAAAGATAAGTATTTTACCTTTCCTCAGGAAATCATTTAAGATGTTTTTGCAACACACTTAAGCACATTCCTTTGGTAAGGAAAAACTAGAACCTCAAGTGAAATCCTAAGGACAAAAACTTAGATGTTTTATGCAACTGATGCAACTGGACAAACATTTTCATTTTGTCACACAATTCTGCAGCCAGGTCTATGAGATTAAAAAAAAAATCATTCACTCAAACTGGGGCTTTTTATGAGTAACTCCACACTTAAAGAGGCACTCCCTAAATCTCCAAGAGTCTCTTATAGATGATCTCCAACCATTAAAAAGAGCAAATCATGTTTGAGCAAATCATGCTACTTGTAATCACTGATAATGTGAAATCAACCAAGGAATTCATTGATCTTAAAACAGTGAGGCAGTTAGAAAGAAGTGGGGCATGTAGCCTGTAGCAAAACAGTGAAGGAGTGCAGAGAGCTAACGACCTTAAGCAGGAGGTGGTCCTCCTGCAGTTGCTAGCACCAGTGAACTTGTCAGCTGGTTACTGCAAGGCTAACCTAAGGTCATGTCCACTGCCACAAACTGGCTTAAGTGAGTGACAAAGAGGGAGACCACACATGAATACAAGTTTCAAAATAATTTACTTTAACATACTAAAGAAAATAACTCAACACACCACCAGAAATGTAGTTATGTAAGTGTGTTTATCAGTAATGTCTGCAGTGTTTGCATGCGTGAAGTGTAGATGCAGGAGTAGTTAACAAATGTGTAAAAAGAAACTAGAACAAACTGGTGGGGACCTTTACCAGCAGGGGAGAGAGAAGAGGCCAAATCAGTGCGTTTCACTAGATTATATAACCCTGCCCCAATCTGCCCCAGGTGACACACGTTGGCTGACGGCCTGCCCCAGCCCCGCCTGCTATCTTCCTAACAGGTAGAGGAGCGGCCCCCAAGCAGGCAAGGGTGGGTCGTCACACCACACTAAACCGGAGAAATATGAAAACGCGGATTCGTGTCAAATTGTTTTCCATCCACACTAGCATGTTCAGAACGTTTTCGAAAAGTTTGCTGTCCACACCAAAACGCAGAAAACGCTTATTTATTTAACAGACATGCGCAGTAGCCTAAATTTGAGAAAGCAGCGTCACAAATTTATGTATCAACATTGCACTCATATGTAGATGGATGTAGATGATATCAATCATCTACATCCATTATTACATTATTGTACATGAAGTCAATGATGTCATAGCTTTAAAATATCAACACAGGAGTAGGACGCTGTTATTGTTGCTATGATCATTATATCGCTACCGTCTTTAGGCTACTGCATCCTCTCCTCCCACTCCTCCCTACTGACACACACACACACATGCACACGTGTTACAGTGGGAAGTCCGTGTATGATAAACGTAATGAAATTCTCCGTTTTCGCTGTCTACACTAAAACGCCAACCCTGGCGCTTTCAAATTTATCCATTTGGGAGAGCGTCTTTGAAAAGCTGTTTTCAGTGAGCGAAAACTCTGTTTTGGTGTGGACAGAAGGGCAAAACAGAGAAATAAAGATGCGTTTCCAGATTTCTCCGGATTAGTGTGAACATGGCCTGAGTCAGATAAACCTCAAGATAGCAGAACAGTCCTACAGACATCAGTTGGCACAAGCCAGCTACATGTGATCTCACATAGTTGCCGATCGAAATAAGTTACAATATTCTGTTTACAGTATACCCCACATAGTTAAGGTTACCTTCAGTGTTTAAGAAGACAGTTAATCTTTCAAGTCAAAAAGATTTTTAGGATGAAATTTACTCATGAATACATATTCATAAAAAATTAATAATATTGCCATGGGGAAATTTAGTCATTGTAATAGGATAAAGCACAGAAGAAAAGAGTATAAACAAGAATAGCAATAGCATAGGGAGGGTGTGAACATTCAAGATTCAAGACGTTTTATCCAGTTGCACAAGTACAAATGTGTGAAACACTTTTGCTGGGAAGCTCCAGCTGATAAGAGTTACGGCATTTCTATGTACATGACACCATGTGGCGGCCCCTGACGCCCGGCGCTGGGTTTCAGGAGCTGTCCGACTTGGAAGTACAAACACTAAGAAATATAAGCACCAGGTAAAGAAAAATGTGAATATAAAATAAGATTAAAATAAGAGAAAGTAAATTAAAATAATACATATATGTATTTGAAAATCCGTACACACATAACAACAATTTGAAAACTGCATTAAATATATTGTATAAATGTTAAGGATGGATTACAGCATTATGACGTGAACAGTGGTATAACTTACTGAGATACAAACAAGGCAGAGTATGTACAATATCAAAATATACTTAAGCTACCTGAATCATGAAGTGTGCAGTGGTAAATAGGTTGAAACATGTAAATGTCAACATATATACAGTGTGTAACAATCACACAGTAAGAACATAGGAATATGAAGAAAACAGATGTGCTTTTACTTTAAATATGTATGATGTGCATACTACCACATGTTTGATCCATGGCTATAACAAGGGTTGGACAATGACATTTGTGTGTCTGTTTTCCATCAGGACTATGATCTGAGTGTTCTACACCGTGGTCTGGACAACCGTCCTGAGGTCTTCAGGAACGACGTGGTGCCAAACTTCATGCCAGCCCCTCAGTACCGGCCTCGTCCTGCTAACCCTGAGGACATTGGCAACTTCATCGATGATGTGAGTCAAGTGGTGATTCGAGAGCTAATGTGAACCATTTAGAAATTGCTTCTACCCTGGTTAAAATGAAAAGATAAAGAGATCGCTTCTTCTCAACAGCTCCTCACAAGGTTACATTATCATTCCTTTGACAAATTTTGTTTCCGTGTTACGTAACACTTTCACTTTCCCAGTGTAAGTGAGCATAAACTTTTTGTCCAATTTATGTCGAATTTTCCCGTTTCCACACCATTTCTTGTATAAAGCATAATTTGCAGAGAGATGTTTGAACGGCAACACAGCAGAAGTTAGCTTTTGATGAACTCCTTTGCCTCCTGATCTTAATGTGGCCAATAAGATTATATCAAACATTTTTATATGCAAAGCACATCTATGAGGCGTAGGTGAAGCTCACTCACTCACTCACAAGATCAGGGTTAGCTATAGGTGCGCTCCATTTTGACATGCTGGCTTGCTGCTCTTTATATCGCAGCAAGGGTGGAGCTAAGCATTAAAAAGGAGTGTGGGCAGCAGCTGTAGGCTACTGGCTATTATGCGAATTGTGTAACTGTAGCTGTAAAAACAAACAAGAAATTAACGATTATTGGCTCTCTATAGAAGCCAAACTTAAAAATCATCTTTGTGCTTCTCCAAGCATTGTGATGGTAACTCAATGGCAATATCTCCATGATTTAGGTATAATATGTGCCATCGGGTCAGGATGGCAAAATTGGTGTATAACGGTCTGGTTTTGGAGTGCACATGCTTGCAGGAAGCATGTAGAGGTGTTCAGTCATCTTATCGGTTATCTGTTCAGTTAGTTATTTATGCCTCTGAGCATTTCACAGACAATATTTTAATTGCAAATTGTATCGCACCGGAAGTTCTACCGGACCGTCGCATCTGTCAGTCTTCCTCCAAGTGTGCTTATCTTGGCCGATAAGCACACTGATCACCGAGGCCAGCATCACTGATCGGTGATGCTGGCCTCGATGGTCAGTGGAAGTGTGCCTTGACTACCTGTAATAAACAGAGGCTCTATTTTATTTCACTATCCAGTTTTACATTTTATTCAAAAATGTATCAATTAGTCCATGATAAATTTCTTCTGTAACAGTTTCTTTTCACAAAGCTTATGACAGCGTCCAAACATAGTAGCTTACAATGCAAGCAGTGCCTGCCAGCAAGTAAATAGCCACATATATATCTGCAAAACACAAATGTTTAGGGTGCAAACAGTCAAAGACTGAGCTCCTTGTCATCCCAGCCGACCTCTGTGTACAACAACAGATCAGTATCAACCTCGGTTCCACTCAGCTCATCCCCACAAAGTCTGCCAGAAACTTAGGTGTCATCATTGATGACCAGCTAACCTTTAAGGACCATGTGGCTTCTGTTGCTCGTTCATGTCGGTTCGCCCTGTACAACATCAGGAGGATCAGACCCTACTTGTCTGAACATTCAGCACAACTCCTGGTACAGGCTCTTGTAATATCACGCCTTGACTACTGAAACTCCTTGCTGGCAGGCCTCTCTGCTTGTACGCTCAAACCTCTGCAGATGATCCAGAACGCGGCGGCACGTCTGGTCTTCAACCAGCCCAAAAGAGCACATGTCACTCTGCTGCTCATATCCCTCCACTGGCTCCCAGTTGCTGCCCGCATCAAGTTCAAGTCCTTGATGCTCGCCTACAAAGCAGCTACCAAAACAGCTCTGATCTACCTGAACTCCCTCATTCAGGTCTATGCTCCCTCCTGCTCACTATGCTCTGCCAGGGAGCGGCGCCTGGTGCTGCCGCCACAACAAAGCCCTAAGTCTCTAGCCAGACTCTTCTCTTCTGTGATCCCTCGGTGGTGGAATGAGTTACCAAACTACATTCGATCTGCAGAGTCCCTCTCAATCTTTAAGAAAAGACTAAAAACCAAGCTCTTTTGTGAACACCTTCTCACCTGACGGACTATGTAATCCAAAAAAAAAGAAAAAAATTCTCTCTCCTATGCACTCTATGCATCGTCTCATAGCACTGCCTTGTAGCACGGCCTCACAGCAGCCATGTCCTGCTGGACCAGAG
>OMKZ01042332.1:0-33644 GCA_900302535.1 Neoniphon sammara
CCCGTCCCGCTAATCCCACCCTCCCCTGGTGAGGCTTCTAGGGCTTCAGCTGGAGCTGCAGCTGGGGCTTCAGCTGGGTCCGGGCAGTATGAGGGTGTGGCACTGCCTGACCTGCAGAGCTCCCTCCTGGACAGTGAGATGATGGAGACGGTGGACTCCCAGCACGGCTTTGTACTGGTCAACTGAAGCCAGCTGAGGGCGTTAACAGAAGGCAGTATTAAGCAATGAGAACCTACACAGCATTAAGAGCAGAGAGAATGGAGATGTAAGTGGAGGTCACAAGGGTAGTGACAGGGAAGGAAAAGTGTTTAATTTTTTGTACGACTAATTAAAACTCTACTTCTTAGTTGTGACGAACCTCAGAAAACCTCTCTACCAAAATCCTCCCTTAGCCTACCTCCCTTTCTCCCTCTCCTCCTCTGTTCTTGCTCTCACCAGCTCTATAGGGCAGGAACAGGCCTGGTGTGGCGCAACATGTGCCTAGGCTTTGCCAGGCTGACGGAGCGAAGCTGCTATTGGCATGGATGTTGTGTCACCTGTGAGGTGATGAGCTCTTCAGGACTGCACCGTGCTGCAGCCTGGGAATGTTGCACATCCTGGACACTGCCAGTGTGCTGCATTTCACATAGAAATGGTTTGGAGGTGAACTTATTAAGGACTGAGTGACTGGCATCCAAAAGCACAATGGCTGGCAGTGCTTTTTGTTTTGAAAATAGGACACCATCCACAACAATAGACTGGTTCTCAAAACACTTTTGTGCATTTCTTTTTGAATTTCATTAGATGAAACAAACAGAACATGAGAAAATGGCCCTCATTTATCATGCTACCGTCAGTATCACCGCAAAGTCAAGTGTTAAGATGGTTGCAGGAAACATTTTGTCTGACTCATAGAAGTTTCTTACACACTGAAGTGTGCACAGCAGCCAACATGCAGGTTTCAACTCTAAAATATATTTGACAGTGAAATCAACCGATGACTTCACTAAACCTCTGACTAAACCAACAGCCAAACATGCTGATCTAAATGTAAAGATGCAGAGGAATGCACCATCTTCCTGCCATTTGTTGAGCATGTGCTACACTTTTTGCTTTTTATAGCAATGAAACTGCCTATATAATAAGCTCTCCAAGATAAAACTGTCAGTTAATCAAGCAATGAAATAATAGAAATAACCAGATTCTAAAGCAGCAGGCTTTGGCGTAGCTATGTGAGATAAATAATACATTGTTTATTTTGTTTCTCTGTGTTTTTAAAACTTATAACTACTGATCCAGATGTATTTCTTACACTACTGAATTGCCTTTCCACCTTTCCATCTGACTGTACACAAATTTTAGGTTTGATTTTTCTCATACAACCCGTATGGCCAGATTCAAATGAGGATAGATAGCAGTTTTTGCTGGAAAATATCCACATTTAATTTTGCAATTAAATTGGGTCATGCGTTTGCTTGATAAATGAGGGCTAATGTAATTAACGTGCGCTTGGTGAAGAAGTTGCGGTGTTAGACAGTCAATATTATTCTATTTTTGTGGCAATATTGAAGCAATATTAATCCTAGATGTTGAGGGATTATGAAAGGAAGCCTCACTTGTACAGCCAACTCTGATTGGGTCTTGGGACCTCTGAGTCATCAGCAGCAACATCACGGAGCCGATGATGTAACCAGGAAATAATCTTTCACTGGCCCTGCATGTACAGGGATAAGCCTGGGGAGAGTCGTGTGTGCATGTGTGTGTGTGTGTGTGTGTGTGTGTGTGTGCGTGCGCGTGTGCGTGTTTGAGTGCGCTTGAATATGTTTGCACAGTTCATACACTTGACATTCAAATTCCTAAATAAATCACATGATGTTTGCATCACGTCAGTCAATACTGAAAAAAAAACACTGTCGATGTCGCCGTTCCATTTCCAAGTACATCCATGCTCTATCAGAACAACTAATCACATCAACTGTGCTTTTCCCCAGTGCAAAGTTGTAGCTTATAGGTGATAGCTTAATTCCAGTTTACATCCTTCGCTCCGGTCATGCCTATGTGTTGTGTTAATGATAAAAAAAAAATGTCTAATCATGTTTATAATAGTGGAATGACCCCTCAAAAATTCCCTAAATTAGTTTTCATGAAGGAATGTTTTCTCTCTGATGTTGGGGCTGCTGTGAGACGAAGACCAGCAGAACGTTAGTCACCTGACACTGGATTTGGACTAGTGGCTCACCATGGCTCTTTGACTGACACTGCAAGCCCGCAGCAAGAGGAGAGGTCTTTTTTTTCTTTTTCTTTTTTTTGCAGCACTTAGACTGTGTTGAATCTACTTGAAGCGCACAGATGTATCTTCTCTGACAGATGATTAAAGAAAAAACTACTTTTCATTGGAAAAACAGGACGGGGAACGTCAGGGGGTTGAGACGAGATTATCGGGACTGTGACCATCGACCAGGCCGCGAGAGCTTTGGTGGTCATGGGTTAAACTGTAGGACCATGTGAAGTCATATTAGCCCTCAGACAAGACTTTTACTTTCAGTCAGTAGACTAGACCAAGGGGAGATCTTCGGGTTCACAACCAGGCTCGAAAGTACAGAAGTATCTTTGCCTGTTGTATGACTAGACTTGTTTATGGTTACAGCCAACAGTCTTTGATGATAGCTAGACTATATGGACCAACTGTGGTTGCAGTTCTGTTTGAGAGACTTAAAATGAAAACTCTACATCTTAAAGTACTCTTACACTGTTTAAAAGAAAGCAGCTGTTGGCAGTGCAGCTTGCATTTCTGCATTCATTTGATGTCTGGTGGTGTGTTTCTCTCATAACCAACTGGCCCAACATAGTTGTGAGGGCATGTTGAGATGTTTCCACCACAGCAACATTGGGGTTGGATTGAAGAAAGCCTTTTAGCTGTTTCAAAACATCAACTGTAAACGTTCAGGATTCAGTTCCTCAGAATGAAAGAGCAGGAGCTTCTTTCTCGATTCACCATTTTGAGGGGCCAGTTATCAGCCATCATTCAAAGAGAAATTAATTGTAGAAGTGGTAGAGATGCCAATTTATCCCATTACAGTAGCCTCAATAGACCAGAATGCAATGCAACCACAAGACATGTTGCAAGACGGGTCTTCTGACTGCATTCACAGACACACCCCATTGTTCACAAGTTAGTTGGCTAATAAGCTATATTTGAATGCCCATACACCCAGCTTTGATCTAAAGAAATAAGTTCACACCAGTTCTCTAGGGGTGGTTGAAAGGCATTCTGGGAAATGGAGGAAATCACTGACTGAAGCAGACAGGGCTGTTTGAGGGGAAATATGTAATAATAAATTATAACACCTTAATACAAGTAGCTCCTGGAATGCACGGAACATTACAAATTGATGATATATAACAGTGTAAGAGTATTGAAGGGTGGATTTTTTTCTTTTAGGTTTATTTTTTTGCTTTTGGTAATGGTCGGGCTAGAATACCTACAGGATGATCTGTGGAAATGTAATACTGGAGCACTTTGACAAGGTGGGGGAACAAGAGATGTAGCGAGAGAGGAGGAGGTGGTTGTGGCAGTGGTGGAAAAGGTTTGTGTTGGTCTGCTGTTTCCTGGTAGATGAAACAAACCATAATCTGTAGGAAACACCTTTCTCCTCTCTCTTCCCCCCAATAATGGACACAAAACAAATTTTCTTTCAAAGAAAGACCAGACACAATAACACTTTATCTGACTGTTGAAATTTGAAAAGATCCAAGAAGGGGTGACACTTTGCAGGCTACGATAAGTGTGCTTTGTACAAATTAGGGGTTTAGAGACTCTTGTGTGTGCACTCAAGTGCACCCAGATGAATTTTGTGTTGAACGTGAATAGTGTTCAGTGTGCCTTTTACTTTTCTTATTTTCAGTCTAAATTAAGATGTTGAATAGCAGCATTATTTCTGGTCAGACCCTCTTATCATTTGTTTGTTTATTTTATTTTATTTTATTTTTTTTGGTATTCTTTCTGAAAATAAGTAGAGCCAGGTTTTACAAAGGTACAAAACCAAAGTCCCTCAGAAGTTTCCCTGTACGACCCACCGTGTGGAGTTTTGGAGCTTCTTTGTCAGCTTCTCTACCGTGATTTCTCTTGTTGGTCAATCAGTATATGCCATTTAAAAGTATTATAGCAATATTTCTCTAGTTGAAGACTAAAGTAATGAAGATTCTAGTGGACGTGTTTCCAAGTATCATAATTGCACCTCCTGCTGATAAAAAAAAACAAAAAAACATCAATCTATCAATAGAAATCCAGTTTTATATTTACCTTCATTGATGTTGACCACACATAAGCTAACTTGCTGTTGAGATTAAAAAAAAAAAAAAGGTTTATTGAACATAATAATGTCGGGTTTTCTCTTTTGTGTGTTAATGAGTCACAAAATTTGTTGTTGGTTTGTCATTGTTGTGACAGTATATCAAATAACTCTATTGTGCTCATGGTGGGTGTAGAAATACAGTCACCGAGCTGACACTTAAAGTATTTTCAACATCACACAGACACTCATACCTTATTCCACGTAATGCAATTGTCCTGGAACTATAAATTGCACTCGTCTGATAGGGTCCCGGTGTTGCACGGTGTAGGCGTGGGTTAATGACCTGGGAAAGTGAATCACGTCAAGTGGTTCATATAAACTGTTGAGTCATACCTGCACCTGAAATCATTTTCACCAGAACTGAAGCACCCAAGGCAGCCGGAGATTTACTGCTAAAGGATGGCTTGTGTTACATCACTTTTGATGTTTAGATCCTGTTGTGTGAGACTTGAACTAACACATTTCAGAGACAATTTGTTTTTTTCAATCATCCCGATGCAGTGATCTCAGCCCATCTGCTTTTCTTCCAACTAGGCAAAAAAAAGACATCAAAAGAGTCATTTAAAGAAACTGTTTGACCCAGGTTTGGTTGCTAGCAGATGATAGTTTATACAAAATCAGGGGTGTTAACACAAAATTCAGATACACACAAGAAGTTTCATTTATCGATTGGTTACATTAACGATCTATTAAAAACATACAATTTTGCTTAGGATTTTTTTACTCTACCAAAGCTTTTTTTGTTTTTTTGTTTTTTTTACATTTGAGATATGAATGGACATTTAAGACAGAATAGAGTAGACATATGAATTGATATGAAGGCTCCAGTCTTAAAACATTTACTAATGGTAGGCAGGCAGCATGCAAAATTGTGTAACTGTAACTTTGCCTACAATGAATCAATTCAACAGAGATAACCCCGAATTACTGAAAATTTGAGGAAAAAATACGAGAAATAGCTTACATCTATATAATAAATCAATCACTGATTAATTGATTATCATCGCCATTAATTCTTTGTAGCGATTAATCGATTGATTGATCATTAACATTCCAAATGCACACACATGCACTCAACCAGAGGAATGTTAACAACTTTAGATGTTTACACACACTAGCGAGGGGTTGCTGGGTTTCACCGATGACACCCAGCACCTGTCCTGCCCTGTCTGAGCTGACAGAGGCCTCGATCTTCAACTGTCCTGCTGGCTGATGGTCTCTCACACAATTTCTCGCCTCCCCCCTATGTTGTACAGTCGTGACCCAGTGCAGCACTGCAGTGCTCTTTTAACACTAGAGTAAGAGGCTGGAAGAGAGGCTGAATAATTCACCACCACTGATAAGAGATGAGACCTTACCCAGCCACTGAGATCACTGATCTGGCATCAGATTTAGTCAGTCTCCATGGCAATCGCCTGTCAATATTTATTAAGCCAACTAAAATGGACACCCCTCTCCCAGTCAAGTCAAAAGTGCAGCCAAAGGGGCCTGTCCTGAGCCAAGCTCTGATTGGATGACTTTGAGTTACACATCTGAGGGAAAGTTTCAGGATTGTAAACACAAATACGATCAGAGAGCGATGTTGAAAGTCGTTCCTTGAATGCACCGTCATCATGGAGTCAAATTAAGTTTGTTTGTTAAATGCAGTAGAGGGAATGAACAAGTGCATTGATTGAACTCTTATCTGTGGAAGGGGAGTTTACAAGGGAGTGAAACAGGGGTGAGTGTGACTCCTCCCATGTTTCAGACGTACCAGTTTGGCCCGGCATCAACAACACTGTGTCGCTGCTCATGGTCTGATCCCAGGAAAAGGAGCGAGACCCCGGTTTCCATGAACAGACTGACCCCCATTCACCTTCCCCTGGCTTTATATTAGTGGGATTAGCTGTCCTCTGTCTGAGTGGGCTGATTGGATTGGCGTGCTCTCTTTTCATGACCCTTTTCACACAGGCGAGATCGGCCTCTGAATTCCAACAGCATTCAAAGGCCCATTTTTCACATTAAACAGAGCACACATGAGCTTTGACTGAAAGATTCAAAGACACATCTCCTCCCTCTCCCCTGATGAGTTCTATTTTCTGGATGACATCTCGCCTACCTGCTCCGGTCCAACGGATAAAAATAATAAAACCAAATAAAATGTACGAGATTTGACACACTTTCATTCTATATTTGAAAAGTGCAGCCTCACAACAACTTTCTCTAAAGCACGCCAGCATTCAAGTGAAGGCCTTACTCCAGTATCATGTCGTTATTTATAGTGTGTGCTCAGTACCATTCTCTGCTATTGAGCTCTCAACCAGGCTGCCTGTCACAGACACTCTTGGGGAGGAGAAAGAGAGAGAGCTGATAAGAGGACAGACAGTGGTAATCTTTTTTTTCTTCTTCTTCTTTTCAGTATAATATCTCACCATCAGAAGCCTATTCACTCATCATGCCAGGGAGTACTGTAATGACATCAATGGTCGCCATGACAACAGGAGGAGGGTGGATGACAACATCCTACTGCGTCTTTAGAGCAGGAGATCACAGGACCGCTCAGGATTACTGCTGCACTGAGACAATTTCTTGAGCTAGAAATGTGGAGCAGGAGGGGGAAAAAACTTTCTGACATCGTGCAGCATTCTGTGATTGGATTAGTTGTGCATACCGCATCCCCCTATTATGTGCATCATGCCACAGTGAAAAACCATCACAAAAAAATTCCAGGCCCAGTATAGCAGACATGCTGTGTAAGTCATCCATAAATAGCTCTCTATATGTTGAGTGTGTACAGATGCTGGACGAGGGTTGCCATAGTAAGCCGGTGGAACAACGTGTATCTAAGCAATGCGACGTATACGAAACCAAAACTTGGTTGAAGGTCAGCCTGTACTTATAGGCATGTGTTCCCCATTATTCAGCTTCATTCCCATGTCACCGAACACAGAACACACGCAGGCCGGCAGATGGACAGAGTCGCAGCTCCCAGTACAGATGACCCAGTAGTGTCTGGAAAATCAACTCCCTCAGGCCTCGAGCGCTGGACGTTAAAAGCCACAAAATGACGCACGCCGATGTGAGCAACCAGGTTGCACCTCCTTCGCTTTGTCTCCGTTCGCACCACACCGTCGCCGACATTGCTCAGAAAATTGTGCACGGCTGACCAAACCTCTGCCGGTCCGTCTGCCGGGAACACAAACGACAAGGTGACTTAAGCAGGACGAGCGTGCCAGCGCTCTTGTTCTCCCCGACCCGTGTTTGTCATTTGTCACCCCGAGAGCATCTGACCTCACTGTGTCTGTGTCTCGCTGAGTGGGGGCCTTGCTTGACTCCTTTCATTATAAATGACATGGTCCTGAGAGGCAGCTGCATTGACGTCAGGGCTCTCAGCGCTGTCAAGGGCTCTGGCTGTTGAAAATCCCCCAAATAACAGGATCTAAATAGAAGGAAATAGGTTGCTGCTGTTTCATTACTGCCTCGTGAACTCAAGTGGATTTAGACGCGGATTAACCCTAGCCCTAAAGTAATAATGTTTTAATGAAGATTTTTTTTGGTCGTAGGGAAATTGCAGTTCGTATAGCTTTGCGTGATGCTCAGTGTCTGGATCACGACCTCTAAAAAAATAATAATAAAATAAAAAGAGAGAGAGAGAATACAGTTTTCATAAAGTCAGATGTACCTGAAGAAGCACAAAAGCCAGCAAATGTGGTTCTGCTGTAGTGGCGTCGCAGTGGATAACTGGATCAAAGTGGAGCTTCTCTCTGTCTATACAGAGGTTCCAGCTGTTCCATCCACCACCGACCCTCCCTCTGCTCTGCACTGAACAGTCCATTCCAGCATTGCCTGAAAAGCACAGCCTCCCTTACTGCTGCTGTTAAACTCAAAGCCCTCAAGGTGGTCTCTGATCCACTGTACCATAATGTGCTGACATAGATAAACCAACTTTTGCATAACATTTGCATAACATATACTCTGCTGATGAGGTATAGTCGGAGAGGAGTGGGTGGGGGATTGGGAGGGCACACAGCCCTGACTAGGGCTGATGGGAGATTTGAGGAGATTAAAAAGCAGGGTTCAGATTCTAATAAGGATCTCTGCCATCTGATGTGAATGTGTGCACACCCCCTTTATTACCCTAATCCCCACTGCTAACTGCTCATTTGGATTCAACAAAAATGATGGCGGTTTTAACGGTGCTTTTAAGTTCTGCTGCATGCAGTGGAAAACACAGAACTGACTGTTATTTGTAAGACCATAGAAAGTTGTTAATCTTATGTTAAAAATCAAAGTCAGACACAGCAACTATTCTACATGCATCCAACTCCTGCATTCTCAACCCAGCCCTTGTTTTGAAGCTGTTCTGTACCCAGCAGTAGTAAGGATGAGGGCGGGTGTCAGCTACAGTTCCTGCCCTGCTCTGCGGGGCTCCCTGTTGCCAAAACAGCCCTGGGGACCCGTGTTTTCATCTCCACAGCAGCTGCCTACCAGGTCATAGCTGACCAAATATGAGAAGAGGAACATCTGAAATTAATCCCACATATTCTTGGGTCCTTATGGTTAGAGCAGAGTTACAGCCAACACTGGAAGAGCTGTGCTGGGTGGTAAACATGTCACATTTTATGAAAAACTCACTAATGCATTCCCTCCAACTTAAATTTCAATTAAGTGATTAATATGATCATTTCCTGTTGCTTGTCATTAGATGGCTTTTCTGTGCAACTTAAGATTTGAGGTGCACCAATAAAAACAAATGATTAAAGCAGGCTACACCATTCTCTTTGTGTTACTTTATTCAGATCAAGATACAGTAGTACAGCATCCCAATTGTGAAGAGAATTCAAATAAAAATAAAAGAGCACAGTCTTCATGATATAGGACAATCAACAATCAAGGTTTATTTAAGAGAACAAAATGAGAGGGGAGGGGGAGAAGGGAACAGCGGGAGTAGTTCAGGGAAACACAAAAGATTTTTTTTCAACACAGACGATACATTTATTCAACCCACCCATAACCACCCCTGCTCCCACTCCATAATAAAACGTTATGCAGCCTTCCATACACATGCTCTAATGTCCCAGTCCCACTCTGAAAGCATGCACTTGTTCTAAATCATGTCAAGATTTTTAAGCAAAGATCACAGGGTTGGCTTTAAGATTCACTGACCTTGTGCTTTAAAATCTCACACGGTGCAGGAGTGAACAGGCAAGGACTTCAGGGAAAACTGAGTGGAACTGGGACACGAGGCGTGCCGTGGTTTCTTCCTCAATCCCACGGCCCTGATAGCTGTGGTCAATTTAGTCCTACCATACTATTTACGTTCAAGGAATAATGTGTCCCTTACAGAAAAGAACACAGCAACACAGTCTCTTTACAGAACAGGACAGGTGAAAACTGTTTACCCAAGCTTACTAAAAGAGACGACATTGCTTGTCAAAGACATTGGCACAAAGATTAAGAGCAATGCCGAGAACATAATGCAGAAAATTACAACCCCTGGCTCTTTTTTCCCACCCTTGCACATAACAACCGAATGACTGAGGGGCTGGAAGGAGGACAATTATGAGCAACACTCGATGACTGAGCTGGTCCCTATCACTTAATCCTGGAACATTGGGCCGAGGTAATTCATTTGTTTGACCAATTCAATCTCAGCTATGTTGCTGCAGAGAACAAACAGTACAGAAGAGCAGGGCAGTCAGGTGAGTGGGCTTGGGAAAAGAACACCATCTTTGAGAGACTGATGAGTACATGCAATCTTCCAGAGAGTTCATTTGGTAACATGCAGTAACGGGCACCCCCATGTTTTCTTTGCCAGAGCTTCATACAGAAACAATCCTGTGGATCGCTCCAGAGAGACAGAAGTTGCTGAAAGGACAAACACCTATCCTTAACTGCACAGACCTTTCCATCATTTCTCTTGAGATCCACAGCAGTGTCACTGGGGAAAACACAGCTATCAAAAGGGCCTGTTTTGGGAGGAGGCTCAGCAAAATAAACAGCATGTTCTACCATCTGCTGCAGACAGTATGCATCTAGCACTTGCAGAAAACGGTGCAGCAGCACAGAGAGCTAGCACAGCCCCCTGTGCTAGGTAGCAAAGAAAGACGTGCTATGCTGCAATGACCGTGGCTAAAGTACAGTAGTGGCTGAGGATGTAAAAGGGAGGAATGTGAGAGGGATTCTGATTAGCAATGCCTAGCTAGTACAGTAGCACATTAGTCAGCATGCACCACTTAATGCAATTTCATCACACTTTGCCTTTGTTAAAGCACCCATTTACAGCAAAGGGAAAGGTTAACAAAGCCTGTGCTATGCATGGACATGGACTACAATTGGACAGTAAAAAATGAAAAAGAAAAGGATAAAACAATTGTTAACAGCTTTCTCTATACATTAACCAGTTGTTCCTGAACATCAATAAATATCTTGTAAAAGTGTTTGCGTTGTTGTTTTGGGTGGTTGACTGGTTTAGCCATGCTGAGTGGGTTATGCCAGGGTCAGAACTGCGGAGAGAGACAGGACAAAGAGGGAATCGTGTTATTTACTACAGATATCAGTTTTGCTTAAGTGCAGTATTGATATATAACAATTCATATTATTCAAAGCTTATATAAGCTGCAGCAACAGAAGACAAGATTACTTACCACTGATAGCCTCCTGGGCAAAGTACTTGACATCCATGTCTGTGTCTGTGGCCAGTTTCTCCAGCACTGGCTTCACCTCTGTTTGAAGGGCACTGGAGATAAACAAACAGAGAGGGGATTAATTCACATGCACTGCTCGTCCTTGATTTTAATGAAACAGCATCTCTTGGTTATTGTGGAGAGGGGTTGACGCTGAAACCACAACGTACTTGCTGTCAAGAACAGGGCCAATCTTCTGAAGGGACTTGGCCACGTTGAAGCGCACGTTGGCCACCTGGTCATTGGACATCTTAAGAACCACAGGCAGCATCTGCTTAGTGGTGATCTCCTGACCGCACGCCTCTGACAGAGCCTGAGAGAAACAACACAGGCAAACACCAGGGACCAAAAACAACAACAGTAAGCAACATGTAGACATGACAGATGGGCAAAAAAGGGCGACAAGGAAAGGCACTAATCTTGATTAGACAAAGGATGGTGGATATGATTTGAAAAATGCTGTAAGACTTTTCTGATAGGACCTTCAAATATTCAAAAATAAGTCAAAAGGTCCTGAATGTGACAGCAGACCTTTTGGGAATCAAAGCTTGACTCACATTGATGCAGAAGAGAGTGGTCATCCTATGGAGGTAATTTGGGTCATTGGCCATGCCCAGCACCTTGGGCACAATGGTGTTTTGAGCCCACTCAGCTCCAAACTTCTCCACCAGCTTCATCAAGTTACAGGTAGCTGCCTCACGGATAGCATAGACTGGAACCAAACAGAGACAACATCAGATGTTTGAGGCAGGATGAGAACTGCAACAGAAATTAAAACTAGCAATCCAAATTGGAGCATCGTATGTAGTCGAGTAGGAAGTCACTATACCAAAAACTGGATACTGAGTTTATGGCGTTTCTTCTGCTGTTTGTCAGCAGTAATTTAAGGATGACTCCTGTTTTTTTGTTTTTTTTTTTAAATGTCGTAATCCTATGTTGCTTTTAGTCAAAGTGGCATAAAAACTGGGTGAAACGGGAATGCATGATTTGGCTGTCTGGCAACAGCAACATAGAATTCAACCGCTGCTAATGCTGAGAGAAAGAGTTACGCCGGCAGTCACTATATGTTTCAACATTGTGTTGTTCATCCAAAATGATCTGACCACATTTATGTAACATGTTGCAACTGTCCCTGTGACACCCATTCATTTAGTAACTTCACTTGAGCAATAAAACAAAAACAATACACAAAATGCGATGCAATAAAAATGATGCATAGCCATGCAAAACTGACAGAGGTCATATTTCTATTTCAATAATGAGAAATAAAAGTGCTTAAATGCTGCAACACTGTTTCCATGTAACAGCTAAAGGCGGGACAGCCCAGCACACTGGATGACATATCTGGATAGATAAACTCCCTCATTAACATCCTGCAGCAGCAGCACATCATCAGAAGTGGGAGAATAGAATTTATTGAATTACTATCCTGGGTCAGTATAGTGTATTGGAAATCTAAAAATGTCTGCTTGAAAAGAAAAAAAAGCATAAAAAATATTACTGCTAACAAAGCCAAACATTCAGAAAATGTGACAAGGGATATCTGTGAAATGATAAGATTAGAGACACAACAGCTCTTTAAAAAAATTTATACTTAGGAGAGTTCACATCAAGTTCACAAATGACTGCTGAGCTCAACTACTGTGCAGCAATTGTCTGTGTAGATACTTTCTGTATGTATATACATTCATGTGTGCAAGTCAGTGGAGATTCGAGGCTGATTTCTGTTGCTCCGTCCCCCTCCTTTGAAGGGCTTATGTAAGGGTAGCACAGCCCTAACCCTAGCCGCAGCCAAACACACACACACACACACAACATTCCAATGATGTAACCCAGCTGGCCCTTTGTCCTCAATAGTGCGCGTGTGTGTATCTCTAATTGGAAAACCCAACGCGAAGAGAATACAATACTTGCTGAGTGAAATGTTTTAAGTTACAATTCGAAGTGCTGTTTTGGGTGGCTTTCTGGTTAAGAGAGCTTTCCAAGGGTTCAGATACAGGTAATTCTCTCCCAGGCCAGCATACACTGGGTGCTGGTTAGATAGAAAAGCCTAGGGCAAACGTGCTGCAGATGTAAGCTCACCCACTGAGCAACACACACTTTGCAGTCTTAGCTCCACTAGCTGCAGTGTTTCCCAAACTTTACAATAACTATCACATTAGACCATCCATCTCTATTAAGATTTTGTCCTATGGAACCCCATCCTGAGAAGACTTTGTTGTTATACATGACTTGGTTATATTATTATCATTATATAGCTGTATACTGTAAGTGAAATGATACTCATCCTTATACATACTCACTGCTCTTGCTTCTAGGGATTGAAATAATGACATTAAACTATTATTTGGGAGACCCCCTGAGTCCCCAGAACCAGTTTTGCTAATCACTGGTATTAGCTTTAGGCTGTGGCATATGGGCACAACAGGGCCAAACAAATACTGAACCACGTCAGGAGGTATGTGTATCAAGTGCAATTCTTTCATGCAACAGGGCAAAATGAGTAGTTAATATACCCTATGGTGTCGAGTAACACAAACAAACACTACACAAAAACAAAATAGCAGCCCACTGAGAGTGACCTCTGTCTGCTGATGGGCCAGGAGGCACCGGTGTCCTTCTGCTCTGAGATATGGAGATCTCATTTTAAGGACACAATTATCATCAGTTGAGGACAACTGATATTGTCACTGACACTGAGGTTGAAATATGACACTACTGACAACAAATGCATCCGTGCTGCAGTGCATACTGTACAAGACAGAGGCTATAGCATAAGAAAACACTGAATGCGTGGATAATTCAACAAAGAAACAGATTACTAGTGTGTCCCAGGATGATGCAGAGCACCTTACCGTGGTCGATGAGCCAGGCCATGCAGAGGGTGTTGAGCTTCTCGTCAAAGAACTCCACTCCCTGAGGACACAACACAGTTACACAAAGTTACACCAGATAATAATGAGACTTTTAAACTACAAAAACTAAGGCTCTAGTTTTAAGTGCACATGACTGCATTATCAGGTGGTGGATTAAGGGTGGTGAACCACTCCTGCGTATGAGACAGAGCATACTGATAAGTGTAACAGTGTATATAAGCATGTCATACTACGACATGTACATGGAGATAGTATGAAACTTGGTAAAGTGGTCCTTTAAGCATGCCTGTTTGCGTCCCTGCCCAAGACTTCTGGTTGTACGGTTAGAGGCACCGAGAAGATCTTTTAACACACATTCTATTTGAGTTTCTCGTGGTTTCTGGTAGGAACAGCTGGATTCATACACTCCATGACTCACCAGCTGGCCAGCCAACAGGGGCATGTACTCTATGATGGCTAGGCGAACCCTCCACTTGGCATCTTCTGCTAGCTCCACAATGGCCGGCAACAGCGACTGGGAGAGCTGACGGATGCCAATCACCTCATTCACACAGTCTAGGTTGGAGATGATGTTAAGGCGCACCTCAGGGCACTGGGGAAAGGAGGATAATGGAATTAATAAGAAGTTTATCTTACAAATGTTCTTTAATTTCACCATAAAATATGTTAAGCAAATCAAAATGACATCATTGAAACTGATGTGTGAAAATACAAAGTTCTGTTAGGAGTTACAATCAGATCATTTCCAGCGCCGCTTCCTACTCACTCCAAGGTGCAAATTTCTTGGCTCTGGCCAAGCTACTTCAGTCATTCTAAACAAAAAGCCTCAGCATGACTGTGAAGTAGTTTTGACCAGAATAATGTAACTTTACTGCTGGGTTTACATCCCACAGCCTTATACGGAAATCTGCTTTGGTTCTGATTTTGAAAGCACATTAACAATGGCAAATGCTAAACAAACTTTTCATCTACATATTCCGTGGCCAGAAGCTCTATTTTCTAGCCAAAGACTGCACACACTGATTTGACATTGTATGTCAAGCTTGTTAACTAAATGGGAACAGACCAGCAGCCAGATACGGCATGGTGTACAATTGCTATAATTCCATCCTTGACTGAATGACATCTCTGTTAGAAATTCTCTGCAAAATGTTCTCCATCTTGTTCCCTTTAAAACTGTCCTCAGATGGATGCACCTCAAATTTGGCCAATTTGCAAGTCAAAGCTGTCAGTTTGGACTGTAATCTAATTAGACACACACTCCTGGTCTTGTTTTGTGCTTTGAGGAAAATGGGCCATCTTTAAATAGGACCAAGGAAAGCAGCAGTAGAAATGACAGCCCCCAGCCTTCCAAAGCATTTATATACCTTTGTTTTGAACCTGCCAAACTCATGTCTGATCTCGAAAAGCACTGTAAATGTTATGGAAATGTATTCATTTGACAAGACATGACTAGGCGATTGTCGTTCTAGATGAACCTGTTTAGATACAGATGTAGAAGCAATCCAGCCAACTGTAACCTTACCTATAAACCTACAGCACAGTGCTATGCAATGCTTTCACTGTGCCACTGGAACAACTCCAGGAACAAATGACTGTATAAAGTACATCTAACATTGCCAGCCACAAAAATAATTGAAAAGCTAAGCAGCCAAACTAATGCATGGATGTGTGCAATTTCATTGCAAAACTATTTTATGAGCTTGTGGAACTTCTGTCTTGGGCAACTCACTATAACCAAGATACAATTTCAATAAATAGGCCAATAATTTATCTAGTTATACAATCTCCAGCTTTTCATTATGCCTCCCTCTAGATACAACTATGCAATCTTTTTATTCTAAGGTCTCAGTCTGGCTGCCAACAGCATGAGTCATCCTCCCACCCAGGTCAGGTGGCAGCCAGGTACATCTGGTGGCGGTGGCTAAGTGGCATTAACCTGTCTCAGACAAGGTAATCACTGCAGGCCATGTCAAAACAGAACTTACTCAAACTCAAAAAAAGGTTTACAGGAAGCTTTCATTGTGCAGTTAGACACATAAACATCTGCATTTCAAAAAAGCTGGTTGTGTCAAGATACGGAGGACCAAATTGGGTCCAAAAATAATATGTCTGCATTTCCTTTACCTCGTCCTTGAGCTGAGCCAGGAAGAGAGGCAGTAAGTGCTCGACAGTGTTGTCCTTTCCCAGGATTGTTGAGAGGCCCATAATAACTGAGGCCAGGGCTGATTTCACATGCTGGTTGGTGTCTGACACCAGTTCCTAGAGAGGGATGGGACATATAGGACACAGAGATCAGCACACAGCACAGAGGAGTATTTATATAAAAAAATAAAAATCATCTATTCATACATTTATGAGGACAAACCGAACCACCAGAAAAGGCGCTATGGGCCATATTCACAACACACTGCAGAGAAAAACAGTCATGTATTAAAGTCCAAGGTTAAGGCCCGTGTGTAAATACATACTAGAAAAATGGATTTCACAATAATATTTGTGTAGACGATGAACAGTCATTGGGATAACTGTAATTTCAAATTTGATGGAATGTTTGATGAAGGGACAAAAAGAGCGTAATTTAAACGTTATTTAAACAAGAGGTACTTGAGCTGCCACATGTAAGACCATAATCACCATGAGACATAAAACATGCAATCATTAATTAAGCTGATGCCTTAATAATAAATAATAATAAACTTCACTTGTATAGCACTTTTCAAAACAAAGTTACAAAGTGCTTTACATGATAAAAGAGGACAACACATAATATAACAATATATTAGTGATGTTGTTCTGAACTCCAAATCTTACAGCATCAAGGGATTATAGTAGTTCCAAGAAAACTTAGTTTTCCTCATTAATATGTAAATTCATGCAGCAAAGTACTCTAAATCTAATCAGATCATCTACTCTGAGTGGGGAACCTGCGGTATCACATACCATAACTGTATTATCATATTCACTATGTGTCTACAAACTGACAGAGATGGCACCATGATGACATAATGCCCTGCATAATATGTGCCATGGTAAACAAAGAGTTCAAAAATTTACTAGGGGAAAAAAACAAAAGAGAAAGATGGTATAGGAAACTTTTTGCTGTATGGGCTGAGTTTTGTTTGTTGCTGCCTGTGTCACTGTGCTCCACTGCTGACACAGAAATGAATGAGCTCTGTCTGGGTCTGCAGCTTGTTAGTCTGTGTAGAGTGCAGACATCTCACAGGAGTGTGCTGTATCACTACAGTAACTGATTAAAACTCTGGCAATTATACCACAATGAGTTCCACTGTGTTTACAAGGATTTCAGACTCAACTGGGCATGCACTGCCTCCTGAAATTGAGTACACAATAAAATCTATCAACTGGCAGTGATCTTGAGGTCCTAAACTAGCAGTGGGAGAATTGAACAGTACTGTGGGAAAACACTTATACAACAGTGCCACCTGTTGTCCAAAAGCTGACAAACAACTCCAACACACCCTATTTTCTATGTGTGGAATGATGCCTGCATTAATGGGTTTAATCATTTAATCACATCATGAGGATCAAAAGGAGACACAGCCAGTTGCTTCAGTGCAGTGAGAGTATTTCCTGAAAATCAGTGAATCTGCTATTTCATGGAAAACTTCATTGAGAGGATATCACAAGATTTCAAGACTGTATTAAAATGCTTCAGGGAAAGCTAAAAAAGATGTATCACTACCAACATCAAGCCCTTTTCTTGTAACAAACCAGTTTCTTCCATCAAGCTGAAAATCAGAGAGATGACATGAATACAATAGAAAAATTTATTTTTTTACCTTGACGCAGGGCAGAATGTGAGTCATGATGATTTGCTCACGACTGTCTTCTGGAAGGTTCTCACAGAATTCTAACAAAAATAAGTGCATGCAGCTATTATTATTGTTAGTATGAAAACAAATAAATAAAACTTACTGAAGAACAATTTGAAACAGGTAATTATTCCGTCTAGTCTTGCAATTACATTTTACTTTTAGCCTCCCATCTGTCCTTAAAAATTCTTTAAGAAATCAACACATTAATTACGAGCTGTATGAAGCAAAATGTTGTGACTGACCTTTGACTTTGTTCGCTGCAGCTGCACGGACCTCAGCCTCACAGTCCTTCAGCAGATTCTGGAAGGCTGGGACCAGGTCGTTCTTCGTGATCTCTGGTCCTACGGCTTTCTGGAGCTACAGATTCAGTGGGACACAATGTACATCACTATACAATGTACCATGGGGAAACAAATACCAATCGAAAAGGCAACAAGGATTTTAAAATAATGTCCAAATACATCTCTTTACTGTTTAAAGATGGGATAAACAAAGCACAGAAATGTAGGAGAGAAAAGAATGGAAAAGTAAAAGATTTGAATAATAACAGGTCTCTCCACCAAACATATAATTCTGGGTCCATTACTTTATTAGATCAAAGTGGAGAGGAAATTCGGAGAGGGATGACAAGCAACAAAGGTCCTGGGCCAGATTCCAACCCAGGACGCTGCGGTCACATGGTGTGCACCTTAAGACCACTGAGCCACTTTTCATCACCTTGCTGGATGGCAAACCTCAGCGGCTGATAGAGATTAAACAAAAACAAAACAAAACAAAAACGCTGCCCTGGAAATTTGACCTAAACAGGCCGAAAGGAACTGACCCACAGATATTCCACCCACGCTCCCACTTCACATGTAGAACCAAGTATTATTACAGATTTAGCGTATTTTTACAGAATATTTTAAGTGAAGTGGAGGGTTTATGTCTGGAATGACATTTTAATTAAAAATATAATTTAAAAAATATCACTTAGACCATCAAATGATAACAAGGTTTTCACGCTACGTTCCCACCTCAGCAACTTGGGGATAACAGAAAATCCCATGTTTTTTCGTCATATTTACCTCCCTTGTTTGTATGTGCATGAGTTTCCCCTCAAATAGGCTTCATCTGGGCAGACAGCCCAAAAAGATTTGCTCCTGCCAAGCAAGATTATTTGTAATAATTTTTAATCATTAAGACAGATCAAGTTTGTCAAATTTACACCACATTTTAGAGAGCTGGCTGTGTAACTGTCAATTTACACCCTAACCCAGCACAGACCGGCAGACCAGAATGTAGCATAGCATCCAATCTGCTTCCCATTCTGAAAAAGTGTGTGAAACTTGAAATTCTCGTCTTTACTCCAAACTTGCATGTGTTTGTAATGACAACTGCAAACAGTAACTTGACACTTTAAAAAATCTGAGAAGCACAAAATGCCATGCAATTAATGCCAAGACTTGCATATTATCCCTATTCACCACTAGATTTGACTGAACACACTGCTCTCACTGCTGGTAGGCACAAGTAATTAATCCATAATAGGCTGTAATGACTGACATTAAATTACACCTCCACACCAACAATCACTGCCACAGCTAAACTGGTCCCTATGGGGAACAATGACTTTTCAGACAAACTGAAAGCTGTACAGGTTGTGATTCAAGGTAGATTACTAGATAACACGCACATAGTCACATCCCACTGGACACTTATATTGCTTTTCACAACTGTATATGATTGAATAAGTGGCAGCTACAACAGCAACCCAAGCGGAGTGGGGTTTTGCTGCAATGTGGACAAATGGGGAAAGTATTATGTTACTCTAAAAATGGCTGTATGTCATTGTATGCATGTATGAATCTGGTGTAGTGCTGGAGAGCTTTAAACCATGCATACAACTATTATTTATTTTATATTTTATTTTATATTTTTCAGACTACTAACACTCAAGGACAATTAGACAATTAGTAAATCAAGCTTCATTTTCTATTTACTTTATGAGCCATACCTGCTGGTAGTGTCCTCATTTGGTTTTTCTGTTGGCTTGACTAAAATGTGATTGACAGATGGTGGGTCCTAACGTAACTGCAGTGAACATTAGCTATTGGTTGAAAGTTTTATTGTAGCGAGAAAAATGCAGACTGTTCCTGTGGAGTGACCTTTTGCAAAATTTCCTGGGAAAGTATGACTTCAGAGAATTTACGCAATTCCTCGGCAGCGCTGACCGCTTACCTCGGAGAACTTGTCAGCGACCATGTAGCGGACTCTCCAGGACTTGTCCTCTGCAGCCTGGCGCAGGGTGGGCATCACCAGGGTCTCCAGGTCCTCCTGGGGCAGCAGAGTGGCAATGCTGACACAAGCCTCCACCGCAAGCAGCCGCACTGAGTCCTGATGGATAAAAACAATGGGATCAGTTTGCACAATCCCTTGTTTTGAAGTCCAAACAATGTGACTCTGAAGTGACTGCAGTGACAGGGGGACTTATGGCTACAAAAAGGCTATAAGTTAAGATGGAGGAAGACAAGCACTCAGGTCATACCTGCTCATCAGAGGCCAGAGCAGTGAAGAGAGAAATTATGTCACTCTTTACATAGTCTAGCTCTAGGACTTTGGCAAACTCCCCCAGTTTAGATGCTGCAGCACGACGCACCATAGGAGTATCATCTGAACACAAGGTGCGGAAATGCCTACAGAGATAAAAACACACAAATATCATACCAGAGGCACAAAACAAACTGTACAAAGCAGACCTGGTGGGAAGCTCAAGCAATTACTTTAATGAGACTATTCAATATGCTTAATAAACTTAAATATATAAATGCAAATAAGAACTCGGGGGACCTCTCCCCCTTCCTGAAGAAGCCACTTACTGGCGGATCTCAGCCTTGACGGTGCTGGAGACACGGGGATAACAAACGCTAAAGAGGCCGCAGGCAGATGTACGAGAGGTGAACCAGTCACCGCTGGCCAGACGCTTGACCAAGGGTTCAAAGTGGACCTCCAGGTCCACTGAAGAATGCTCCTGAGAGATCTTACGCAGGGACTCCACAGCCTTGTCTCTCACAACAGTCTCCTCCACTGTGGCCAGGCTCTCCAGAGGCGGCTGTGTGGTGAGAGGGGAGGTGGTTACAGCCTCTGCTTCCAGCTTACTTATTCACACGTGATCAGCACATTTACAATATCAAGAGAGGATGTGTGTAGGTATCCACTGTATTTGCATTACACATCAAGCACCATGTCCATATTGTTGACATTACAAACAGCCAGGAGAAAGCACAGCAGCTAGAGACTTTGTTAATAAACCTCTGTCAAGGAAAAATTGGTACATTGTTTTCAAGTGTCGTTTTAGTAATAGAAATTATAGTATAGAATTCTTTCCCTTGACTGCAAACCATGTTACAAAAAAGAAAAATAATTTAATTAAAAAAAAAGGTTTTCCTCTTTCTAGCTCTTCAGTGGGAAACATTAAAGTAGCATACAAGAAGTTAGGGGTGGGTGATCTGGTGATTTTATCCTTCTGATTTTTTATTTTATCATGATCGCTCTTGAAGACATACACAATCTACTTTTCAAGCGAATCATAGAGATCTTAACCTTTTATGTCCTCCTACTACTGTTTCCAAACTTCGATGGCCAGTAATAATGTGAATCCACTCTACATTCACAAACCAACAGAATGATCGCCTCTTAGATGGCTGTGCTGATTGGCCAAATTATATCACGTGTGTCACATTTGAAAAACTGTTTCATGTGAGCTAGCAGCATGGTGGATGACGAGGTGGTGCCAAAAAAGGACTCGACATCAGTAGTGTGGCAGTGGTTCAGCTCTGCACAGATAGATATTTCTCAAAGCAAAGTTATTTGTAAAGTTTGTTGGGCAACGGTTGGCACTTCCGTAGGTAATATGACAAATCTATTAAACCACCTTAAAAGGAAGCATCCAAAGGAACATGCCAAGAGTGTTTCACTCGGTCGGTATGACCCCACTCCTCTGCATCTCACCAGGTCCAAAAACATAAACAGTTATCATTGAACAATGTATTAGAGCAGTTGAAAAAATATTATCAAAACAGCAAATGATGGAAAGAGGTGATTGAGGCAGTCACATTCTATCTAGCTAAGGATATGGTGTGGACAACGTGGGATTTAAGACACCGATGCACACTTTTGATGTGCTGATTACAACTTTGTTTACTCAGGTGTTGCCGACCATTTTAATAACAGTGTCTTTAATGAAATAGTGTTTAAAATGGTGCAAACAGATAAGTCCACAGGGTTGTTCAAGTCTGGATATTCTAGACAGGACATTTGAAAATTGGGAAGAAAGACTGCAGTTAAGATTGTGGATTGTGTGTTAGAAAGATCATGATGATTTTTGGGGAAGATCATCCACCCCTACAAGAAGTAATCTAACTTGTTGCATGATAATGAACACAGATAAAACTTGTTTGTGACCTACAAGGAGGCTGTCATGCTAAACATTAATCAATCTGTGATTTATGGAGCGCATTTCCCCCTTGATAATTTCATGGTGCAGAGACAAAACACCACATAAACCCAGGAGAAAATGAGGAGATGCTGCCAGAGAAACAAATGGTTCGGGGAATGTGCACAGCACAAATTATGTTGTTTTTTTTGGTTTGTTTAAGTTTAACTTTATCAATTGTGCAGGGTTCCAATTGTCCATTTAAGCCAATCTTTTCCTCATATCTCCTCTTTAATTTATTACATTAGGTGTAATTTCTTAGCCAGCTGCCAGTCAGTGTTCACAGTAGCAGTGCTGCCAAAGTAATGTTACTGTCATGCAACACTTTTGCTTTTTCTTGTTTGGAAAAACCGGAGATATATGTTTACAAATATGTGAACACAATAAAGAATGCACCATCAATAGGCAGTATTATGAATATATTTCTCTAGGATAGTAATTATGAGCCTCAGAAATCGGTATCAACATGACAACCAACAACTAATCAAAAAGAACATGCCTCAGTCACTTCAAAAATCAGGCCTTTTCAATACTAACTCCAGGCTGCTGATTATGTCAAGCGCCTCCAGCTCTCACTTGAAAATGTCTAATAGTTCTGTATAAAACCTCAGAAGAGCATTCCTTTAGGGGTAAATATTCATGGAAATTCTTTATCAAGTCAGATGCTGCCAAACTCACCAGGAGACAGTGGACGTACTCGGGCCCTCCAACCAGCATAGTGAAATTGCCAAGCTGCTCAGCCAAGGCCAAGAGCACCTCATCTTCATCATATATGGTGTCTAAAAAAATAAAGAAAATCCCAACTCACACCCATGCATATGAGGGACATTTCTTGACAAATGGCGTAAAATACATAGCGTGTAATATACAACTCATTCACTATTTTTCTGTGTGACAAATGATCTCTGAAGAAGCAAGCGACCTGCTGTGTCTTAAGTCAGGTGACACAATGACAGGTCAGATGATAACTGCGTGATTTACCTGTGAGGAAAGGAAGGAGTTCAGTGCGGGTCCTCTCCACTCCGAGGGCCAGGGCGATCGTGGACAGCTTTTTAATGCTGTTCAGTCGTAACTACAAAAAAAACAAAACAAAAACAAAACATGAACACAATAAGATAACGTGAAGCAACTCAGATAGATATAGCCACAGTGATTTGTTTGTTAACGTAGTGCCCTGGCTAACAAACGTCCGTGTCATCTTAATAAGAAACCAACATTAGCTTACGATGAAAGACGGGGATACAGTAGTATAACATTAGATGAATGAAACGTCAACCATTACGTTTGTTAACAAACGTTATACTAGCTGGTTAGACAACAACAGTATGAGTAACCACTGCGGCCTGTTTCCAGGTAAGGAAGCTGTTTTGCTTGCTAACGTTAGCTAGTTAGCTTGCTACTGACAACTCGCATTACGTTAACGATTGTGGCTTGCCTGGTGACCTTAGTTTACCATGCCAATTTTATGCCATTAATTTCATATTTTAAATAATATAAATACCGTGACCGATTGACAACATCATTTCGTCCAATTAACAGGTAACCTCGAAATCAAGACAGAGTACGCCCGGTTGAAAATTCCTGACAGGCCTCGGCCGGTGATAGCAGCCTTGCTAGTTAGCTAGCTAGTCTGTAATCAGCTACCCAGTGTGGAAAATATGTCAATATGGCCCTATTTCATTGCAGAAAATAAACGACGATTACAACGAAACATATGTTATTACCTGAACATCCTCATTTCGCAGCTCATCAATGAGCACTGCGATAGGGTAGAGAGAATCGTCTCCATCAGCTCCTGCCATTTTGGATAGCCGCAGATACCGAATGGCGCTTCTCTGATGCACTACGGGGTTTCTGCCACAGAGAACAACGACTAAAGGGCCCTCCTCCGCTGATGCCTTCAGGTGCCACTGGTAAGCTCATACTTATGAGCTCAAGACTAAGGACCTATTACACGCCCTTCATTGCACATTCAAATCATTTTGGCTGGTAACGATTACAAAATGGTATGTGTTTAAAGCAGCTTCTTTTGACTGTTTTAGAAATCAAGAGACATGGAGCAACTTACTTAAGGGCAGCACAATAAAGAGAATATGTGTATTATGTATGTGATTTATGTCCTAATTATTTTATCAGATAAATGCTGGTATACATTTGTAACAGCTGTAACAGCTAAAGGTTAATCAAAGTAAAAGTAACCAAATATACTTTTATTTTTTTCCACAGAGTCTCAAACAATGACAGACAATAATGATGTACATAATTTTTGCCATTAGTTGTTGATAAGGCTTCCAGCACGGGTATCATAGAAAAAGCAGACTTTAACTATTGTATTTTCCACTCAGCGCTATTTTCTGTATTGCTGTTTACCACATTTTCGATAGTCTCGAAGGCAGCGCAGTTGAGCTTTGCAACTTTCCGGTTTGGCCTTCAAAATAAAGGCGCAAAAGTTTAAGCATATGAAATTATTAATTGGAATTACATTGGTTTGTATTTGATAAGCAAAAATTCAGTTTAATTTTTAAAATTAAAATAATTTTGTCATATAAATATTGTAATATCCATGTTTTGATTACAAAGGCTTCAGAAATTGTGCCAAAGAAAGGCTATTTTCCCAAACGACACCCTTATTCTGAAAAATCGGATGGGAAGTGTTCTTCTTCTCCGACTGGCGGATCACAGCCGGTCAAAATGGCAGCACAACAACAGCAGGCCGGTGGAGCAATGCCTCAGCCTGGCATGCAGCAAACCGCCATACAGCAACAACAACAACAACTGAGTCAACAACAAGACTTTGATCCGGTTCACCGATTCAAGATGCTTATTCCACAGCTGAAAGAGAGTCTACAGGTAACGTCACTCACCGACACAAACACATACTCCTAACATGTCGTGAGATCATCGAGTCAGTTTCACATCAGTGAAACATGCCGCTTTACAATTAAACTTATTCCCTTCTTTCAGAATGTTATGAAGATCGCGTCCTTGAATTTGGGCCATAATACCGCAATTGACAATGGCATGTAAGTAGCCTGGCATGGGGTTCAACAATAGACCAGAATGAAGCTAATGTTATGTTTCAAATTTTTTTCTTGTGTCTTTTCGTTTAGCAAAAGCAGCGACACCACGGTACAACGCTTTGACAAAAGTCTGGAGGAGTTTTATGCACTTTGCGATCAGCTGGAACTTTGCTTGGTAACACACACACACACACACACACACACACACACACACACTACAAATCTCTGTATTCATAATAGAACACGTTGTGGAAACTATGGACGATATTTGTCAATTTAATAAAAGAGCAGTTTCCTTACATAAAAAGTCTGTAAAAGCTGTAATGAAACTATTTTCTCTGTATATTATATTTACTCATGTAGGCTAATTGTTTAGTGTTTATTTATTGGTCAATTCATTCTCCATTTAAAAGCCTAATATTTCCCAAAGTTTGGCAGAATCCTGTAGGTGGGCTGAGTTACTCTGTCTAAAGGAGCAGCCAGTTCACCTAAAAAATACTGGTGTCCTTTTGTGTAAATGCTGTTTAAAAGGCTTTTCTCCATGACCATCAAAAACTCATCTGTCAGCCCCCACGGTGTTTGCAGGTCCTTAAAGGAGTTTTTGAATTCAATATATAAATACAAGGCCTTGAAAGTTATAAAATTGACTAGGTCTTACTTTTAGACGTAAATATGTTTGTCTGATTTCATTTTTCCATCTTTTTTTTTTGTCAAAAGCAGTCAAGTTGTTCTGCATCAGTCAACATTTTCACTTTTTACCTACCTGTCACACTTAACTATAACTATAGAGAAAATTCCAAGAAAATCCTTGTACTTACCTGTCCTAAGTACAGTAGCACCTTGCTATCAAACATTAAGGAAACTGTTTAGTTGCAAGTTTTAATTACTGTCTAGTTAATAACCCATGTTCCTACCCTACACTCAGCTCTGCATTGAACCAAATACACAGTACTTACCTTTATATTGACTTTAAGTGCTGAATAAGAAAAAAATCATTTGTCCAAAAAAAAAAAAGTCAACCTAAATTTTTGTTAAAAAATGTCTGAAGATTTGTTACATCTAACTGATGCCAGTAAAGCCCCTGAACCCTACTGGTAACATGCAGGTGACCATCTGACTGACGCATACACAGCACATAATGCACACCTACAATGTACACACAAACTCTTATCAGTGTTTCCCTCCTCTGTGCAGCGGCTGGCGTATGAGTGTCTCTCCCAGAGCATCGACAGTGCCAAACATTCTCCCAACCTGGTCCCCACCGCCACCAAGCCAGACACGGTGCAGACAGAGTCCCTGTCCTATGCACAGTACCTGGGCATGATCAAGTCTCAGATCTCCTGTGCCAAAGACATCCACAACGCTCTGCTGGAGTGCTCCAAGAAGATTGCAGGAAAGGGACAGACACAGGGAATCATGTAGACATGGACTAACACTCTTTATCACACCTCTTTTTTCATATGTGGTGAGGAGGAACAATAACTTCTGTTGACTTTTTTGAGAGACGGTGTGTTTCACATTTGGGGATGTCCCATGTTTAAATCTCAGTTTGTTGAAATGTTGTTTCTTTGCCATAGTTTTGCTTCTTGTAAACTGTGTAAATATTCCTGTCAAAATGTCATGACATAAGTTGACCAGCAGGTGGTGGCAGAGCAGATGTAACTGCCAACTAAAAATTCCCAAATATTTTTTAGCTTGTTTGTATTGATGATTAAAACCTTTCTACTGATATCGATGTTTTCTGTTTCTTCAAGGTGCATAAATACCCATCTATGAGTAACGTCTTTAATTAATAATGAATATTTTCAAAATTTAAAGCATGTTTCAGTCATAAGAACTGATGGACTGTAGCTTTTTAGGTACTGCAGTAAATCCACTGAGGATTTGTAAGGGAAACGCCTGTAGACAAATCCTAAGTCTAAGTCTTTTTATTGTGTTTTAGTAAATAGGATTATCTGGGAGCATTTCTGCTTGACCTCTTGCATTTAAATGACCACAAAAATATTTTCAGTTTTAAACTTTTCATTTTATTGCCTACTAACATTGAATATTTGTACGAAATTGAGTATCTGAAGTGGTGAAAGGGAATAAAATGTCCAAAGACTCAAAGTTATGGTGGAATTAGTACAAGGTACCTTGTCAGGTAGTGAAATCTTTTAGACCACTAGAAGAAGAAGCAAGAAGCCAATAATGGAAATATTTCACAAACCTTTGGAACTGGCTTGACTTTTTACTCTACCAGGATCCTGTAAAAATGCTTTTGTATAGGACCTCTGCAAAGATTTACTTACCCTACAGGACTGTTCAAACAGTGAGCGCACACAAGTTCCTGAGAATTGTAGTCTGGGAGGTCTGGAAGAATTTAAAAGAATCAAGTTTGGGGAATAAATTGAGTGATATCAAATCAAAGAAATAAAGATATCAAATCCTGCGAAACTCCTGCAGGAACCTAATTTGTCCTGCTTTCTTATGTTATCTGCGCAGCACTTTTACAAAGACAAATTCTTGATCGATTCAGAGGATGTTTTTTTTTTTTTTTTTTAACCGTCCCTGTGGTATAATAAGAGACCAGAGAGGCATACATAGTTTTGACTGACTCAGCTCTCAGTTTCAGCGGCCTGAGAAGCTCCCTTGCATGGCTCATCTTTCTCCTTACATAAACACACATAAGACACATTCCACTTTGTCACGGGAAACATGAGACAGGGCACTAAAGATCCCTTCGTTTGGTGCTCATACTGTATTCCTGGACTGAGGGGTCAGCTTCATATATGGACCCCTGTTGAGCTAATGGTAGACAGGGATTCTTAAATACTTTCCTACCTGATATAAAGGACATTAATGAAGTCAGATGCATGCGCTGGATCATGTGAGAGGAGAGCTTGCTGTGCTAGCAGCTGTGCAACATCTCAGGCAAGTTACTGAGTTACTGACAAGTGCTCAGATACAAAAATACTACCCTGGACCGCGACCAAACAGACACATGAAGGGGTCTGTCACAATGCAGGGTCACATACTGAGTCAACAAGGAGACTTGGTACAGATGAATATACAAATGTGGAAACTTCTCAATAAAATGCACTTAAATACCAAAACACAGAGAGATCGTTTATATTTTCACATTTTTATTTTCAGATATTATGCAATGACACAAATGAACTTAATGTTTAAATCTGGAAACAATATACAAGAAGGCAAGTATCACTGAAAGTAATTCAGATGTTCTCAAGAGTTTGTGCTGTGCAGCACTGAGTTCATCAGGTGAAAAACAAGAGAAACCCAAGGTAAGTAACAATATAAAAAGAGAAGGGTATCATTCATTATCTTTTTACAAAGATTACAGCAGATAAAATACAAATATGTAGAACATCAGGTACTACACAATATAATTACAAACAGACAATTCATACATTGTCTAAGTGCACTAGTGTACTTCAAATAAGTCATTCAGTGAATCACTACGTTTTGTGTCTTGATGCAATCATTAGTGTGTGTAAATGACATGTGAGATGCAGATTAAAACTATAGCACTCTGAAGGGAAATTCTATTCCTGTGCTGCAAAATGCTGCAAGATATGCTGCTAAAATACATCACTCTGGTAATGTTACCATTTTGATTACATTAAAATTATGTCTATGATCCATAGTTACATGTTAGCTTATTTATTTAAAGACACACATCTAGAAAAACATAAACATAACTATAAAATGATTTAAATTGCTCTAAGTAAATATCGTTGTAGGGTGAACGCTTGAGCAGCCATGTAGCTTTATAGTTTATAGTTATAGTTGTCATTCTAGATGTGAAGAGCCTTTAAGCTTATGCACATCTGTTTTAATACTATTATGTTTACACAAATTCTACTGACCTTTTTAGTTTCCTGGCTCAGGTGTGAGATGTGAGAAAATAAGGACCTCCTGTATCTTCAACATGTTATTGTTCAATAAGCTAATGTAGGTGTTAATACAGTTCTGCTGCTGCTGTCTGTAACTGTATCTGGCTGAGGAGACAAATGTTTGTGTGTATATGTGTGAAGCACCAGAGTGTATGTCGCCTGAAAGAGTTTTATTAGCAGAGAAACACACAGGGAGACAGATGTTTTCACTGCTTTGTCATGCCTGAGCCTTTCACGTTGAGGTTGTTGAAGTGAGCTTGCTTTTTCCCCTCAGCCTTTGGCTTTGGTTTTGTCTTTTCTCTGTGGAAATAACAAAACAGAAACAAACAGATGGTTCAAAAGCCAATAACCCGTGGTGCCATACGATGATGACAATATACTTTACATAGCACTTGACTGTCATCAGTGTCTCTCCCCTGTTTGTCATTTGATCCTGAACTCGTGATGCTCGCCTGTCTTCACCAGTGCCTGGGGTTCCATTGTGGGTTTGGTGCTACTGACCTGTGGGCCTGCTCAGGGCCGGTGAGGGCTGCCTGGTGCGCAGCGCGGGGCTTGGGTGCCTCCAGGCGAGGCATAGGGACAGATGGTTGAAACTTGGACACCTCACGCTGCCACTCCTCGTCAAAAGACTGTGCTTCAGCTGGAATGGGGCAAAGGTCAGAGGTTAGGATCATGTTAGGCATCATTGTGTGGATTGATGGGCAATGACCCTGGCGGCGGCACTGCTTTGGAAACTAAAACTTGTTTTTGAAGAGGGGAGGAATGATGACTATGGCATATGGACTGGTTCAAGTGTGGGAACGTCTTGAACCATTAAGAGTAGTGGGACTTTTGTTGTTTTTGTTCTAGATGCTACCCTCTACTATCAGGTCAGGCACAGTGCTTCCACATTCTCAAGCATATGTCTGGCAATCACAGCTTTTCAGGATAGATACAGTATGTGTACCATGTACCATGTAATATTCAGTGTATAATGTATGCATGCTATGTATACATGCGTCTATATCTGTCTGTGATCATGTGTGTACATGCCTAAGCCCCAAAATGTCTGAGACATTTTGGGGTGAACACCATTTGCTATGGGTGAGTGTTGTATGGGTGTGGCCATTGGTGTCTATTCTGGCAGTCTCAGACAAGGGCAGGGATTTCTGAGAAACCAGTGAAATTTATAGGCACAATGGCCTGGTGACTGTGGGGGAGGAAGGCAGGATTATCAAGATAATTCCCTGTCTCAGGGCAAAAAATGGAATATTGCAAGATTTACATACATTCATCCATATTCTGGAAGTCCTGGTTGAACTCTCTGTCTCCTGTCTTCTTGTTTTGTTTCCTCTCCACAACGTGCCCCCTGTCCTGTATGTGGTGACCAATGGAAATCTTCTCTACACCACTCTCAGAGTCTTTCAGTGCTCGCCGAGTCTCCTTGATCTGGAAAACCAATCAGAATATGCTACCAAACATGTGGCAGATGAAAAGGGTTCCCGATGCAGAAGTGTGACTATTTATTTTAACATTCAAGTCAGGGGGAAGTATCACCAGGCTCACTCTCAGAGTTCACTGTACTTTACTGTGCTGTAAGGGTCCAAGTTATAGAGTGATGTAATACATGTAATGTATCTGAAGGAGTACGTACCCCTCCAGGGGCGCGGCGTGTCTGTGAGGACGCCTGGAACACCTTGGGGGGCTCATTTCCAACCTTGGAATAGGTCATAACTGACGAGGAGCTGAATGAGTGGGTATTTGAGTCGGTAGACATGTTCTCCTGGCATGTGCACACACACCCGCATGCGCGCGCACACACACACACACACACACACACACACACACACACACACAAAACACACTCAATGTTAACAAACTACTGTATGAGTACCACAACAATTACAAGAATCATAAATACCAGTGTGAGGCAATTGGAAAATAGAAGGAAGAGAAAGAACACAAATTGATTATGGGAGTACTCACAAAGTTTCTGTGCATGTCATCCATTCTGCTCCTCATGTTTGTCATCATGCTGTCGAACATGTTGAAGGGGTTCCTCATATCCATGTTCTGTACAAACACAGCGGAGAAGCTCAGTCAGATGAAAAGAGCAGCCAGAGCAGTTCACTATTCCACCTGGCCAGTAGGAATTACCAGCTCATAAAACAACTCCAACGTGTGTAAAGCATGCATACATACAGCATGGTATGCGATATGTGTCTCACATGTGCCGCCTTACACCGCAGTATACAGGGCATTCACATATTATCACCTCACCACATGACCTAGTAACATTCACATCAAAATGAGGTATCAAAACCAGCTTGCAAATAAACTTGATATTTTATGTCTTAATAATCTGTTCAGATTGTCACTTGCATTGCTGTGAAAGTAGGTGACCACACAGGGAACTCTTGAACAAACTAGCTATCAAAGTCACAACACAGTGCAAACTGCCCATGAAGATATCTATGACACAATTACAATCTGGTTACATTTAGAATATGCTAATTTTTTTCTAACTCCTGAATAGTTTAAGGTTTTATGGTTCATGTTTTTAAGACACAAAATATGGACTGCTGTTCAGTTTCTCAAAATAATAAGCTAATGAGATAATCTCAGCCTGTGAAAGACTTTGTTAATGAATGAATGAATAAACAAATGAATAAAGGTGGTGCAGTTAAAGGTAAGTTTTGCAAAACTCAAAGAGCATCCATTGGTCATTTCATATATCCGTCACTTTACAAGCCACAAAACACATGACAAGACAGATGAGATCAATAATAGACGGACTGTGGAAGTTAGTGCATGCCCTTGGACAGTTTGGGTTCAAATGAGAAACTCATACTGACCGTCAAGTCAGCACTGCCAAAAGGCGACAAAGACTGGCTCATTCCCTGAGAATACAATACAATATCAATGTAGTAGCATAGTATTACATTGTGTGCCATGGCATACTGCACACACACGTACGCACGCACCCACCCACACTGACATTAATCTCACATTAATCTTTGATAAGTCCTCTACAGATTCAGTGGAGACATGTACACTATTTACACAGGTTTGTTGAGTTTGATGCCGGAATGCTACTGGTGGTTTCTCAGGCTTTGTTCTTAGGTCGTCTTACAGTGGTCATTAAGTCCTTGACACATCTACACAGAGCTCTCCACACAGCCTTACACACAGCCCTCCAAGGCCATGAACCTTCTGGAAGTGCAAGCGCAGAGAAGGAGAACTGTGAGGAGGGAAACAATCCTTCAGTCAGTGCCTCTGTTCTCCAGGCCAAAACCCTGCGTGTTTATGGCCCTGCGGTCCTGGATAGGCATCTCACCAGTTGTGCTTATGTGCGTGCCTATGTGTATGTGTATGTGTGTGTGTCTGTGTACTAGGGTTAGGATGTTGGGGGGTATGGTGCGTAATCAGTGGGGTGTTGAATGACTTGTGTTCCATGTGTAATTGGGTCGCGTTGCCAGGGATTAGCGGTGGGTTTAACACTGAAACCGAACTTCATTCTAGGAAGGCTGCAGAGGGTTGGATGGGCCAGCCAGGACAGGGACCAAACAGGGGTTGAAAAGTCCAAGGCTGCTCTCTCAGCTCTTTTCAAATGTCACGCTGATGTAAAACGCTCCTGAATGGTATCTATGAAGCCTTATGGCCAGTTATATCTCGCAGAGGCATCTATGAACTAATAAATGCCGGTTCCATTTTTGCGGGCATTATTTTTAGACTGGGCTGGGCTAAGCAGAGTGGAGGTTGAGAGTGCAAAATATGGTGCATGGACACGGTGATCTTCAACACATTATTTTAGGCAGATTTATATTCTCTTTCTCTGTCTCTCTCTGGTTCTGATATTGAGCCTACCACTGTGCCCTCTTTGGCAGTCTGCTCCAGCTCCAAAGGGAGTTATGAGTCACACCATAGGGGGACATGTAGGTTTGATTCCTGCTTAAAAGGGAAAGAGAGGTTGAGATTTAAAGGCATGGCTCCTAATAAATGGTACATCACGGGGGAGTTGGAGGTATTTTGTTAAGTTATACCTTCTAAGAACTATAGGGCCACAGGGGAGATAGGGAGGCACTGGAACCGTGAAGTTAAACTTTCATGGATAAAATTAAGGTGGATTCTAAAATAAAGTTAGAGCACAAAGGGAACTGAAGGCATGCAGAAGTGCATGGGATCAAGGAAGGTGTTCATTTCACACAGCCAAACGTTTCTTCTCACTTCATTTTCGTGTTGTGCCAGAGCAGGAGAAGAGTTGGCTTGAAGGATAATTGCGACCAGAGTGAATGTTGGGCCCATTTTCCAGTATGCCCTCTCTTCCAAAAAATTCCTATAGATTTTTACACACTTTTACCACAGAAACAATTACTTTGTGACTTATTTCCCTTTCCTATGTCATTCACTTTCATTCAACTCCAAACAATATTAAAGCCAATTTTCTGATATAGAAAATGTAATGTAGTCATGTAATCCAAGGAGATGTGTTATATAAGCTTTTTGCAGACCTCACTCAATAAATTATTACAGAAAACAAACAAACAAACAAACACTGTTT
>OMKZ01042334.1:0-10247 GCA_900302535.1 Neoniphon sammara
GTCACACAAAGAATCCAATTCAAAATCCTTCTGTACACTTTCAAAGCTATCCACAACCTCGCCCCTCCATATCTGCCTGACCTCCTCCACATCGCAACTCCAGCACGCTCCCTCAGATCCTCCTCCTCCCTCCACCTCACTGTGCCCCCTGTTCACCTCAGCACCATGGGGAGCAGAGCTTTCACCTGCTCTGCTCCCCAGCTCTGGAACTCTTTACCACCCGACATCTTAAATACCGACTCTCTCCCTGTTTTCAAAACCAGACTCAAAACCCACCTGTTTAAAATCGCTTACTCGCTCCACCACCCCTAACTCCAACACTACCCTACCGCTCCCTTCTTTTTTGCACAATTTTATTCATTGTTGTTTTATTAAATGTTGTACACTGTTTATTTGTTGATGTTTTGAGTGTTGTATCTTGTATATTTCTTGTATTTCCATGTTTGAATGTTGTTTTATTGTATGTTTCCATTGATGTTTTTATCCATTGTTTTATTTGATGTTCTCTTCTGTAAAGAAGAGAACATCAAAGAGAACTGTAAAAGAGATTCAGCTAAATGTAGGGAACCTGTGGATGTAAGGTTTTTGAATGTGCAATGTACAGTGTGGAATTTACAGACCAACCATTTATGTTTATTAGTGCCACATTATGGTGGACGTGTAATTCTTGCCATGTGCCATGAGTGCACCATTCAATACCTCCCCTGAAAATTTTACATTTCTATCTTCTACAGTTTTTGCCGTAGAACCACTTTTACTTACGAAAGAATAATAAAAAGCTTGTGCTTGGACCCCTAATAATAATAAAAATCAAAAAACAATGCCAATAGGTTCTTCAATAGGTGAGTAAAGTTGTTGACCACAATATGAGTAAAATGTGACCTACTTGAGAGATGAGCCAAGACAAATTATCATGTATTCCATAATGTAATAATCATTTATTTAGAAAAGAAATAAAAAAAAACATTACTATTTTTTACCGCTGAGTTTGTCAGCGGTGTCTGAACTCCAAGGAGAGGGCAATGCAGTGGAGATCTGATGGTGGTCTGCGGAGGGCAGCCAAGCTAATCTCTGTTTGCTCAAAGAAAGAAAGAGACGTAAGGGTGAGACGAAGAGGTACTCTTAGAATATGAGCTAATAATATAAGATAATGCTCTGGACGAGCAACAAATTAATTAGCTTTGTCAAATGAATACTGTATGTTCAAAAGTCAGGCACAGTACATTAGCGCGATGTGTTGGAATACTACCTCTGATGCTAATAAAAGTCAAGTAGCTTCGAATTTCAGGTATGTAGCTAGAGGTCATTCTGCCTGACAGAACTAAGTACTGTAAAAAATTTTGCAGTTCATTGACCATGGACAGCATAAACCTGTTGCTAACGTTAGATTATCTTCTGGGATCCTGAGCAAGTTTGCCCAGCAAAGCTAAGCTTGGAGAATTAAATTGGCTGAAAAGCATGAAAAGTCACACTGACAGTGATAAACATATCTATGAACCCTATTCATAAGAAATACATCAATGCCAGATTAGCATGTTTGCTAAAAATACTGTTGTTAGATAGTTAGCTAGTTCATTTTGCACTCACAATATGTAAGATCATGCTGTAACATCAAATTTAAGACTTTTTGAAGACACAAATAAAAACTTTCAACACCTACTGCAGGGTAAGAAAACACCTGCCTGCTCAGTCAGATCTCTGCCCTTCTGCCTTCTTCTGAGGCTGGGAGATCACGGAGTTAAAAATTCAAGACCTTTTCAAGACCAATCTCTGAAAATTAATTATTAAGTCTTGAATTTGAAATTTAATTTTCAAGACTTTGTAAGACCCTGTTGAAACCCTGTTCTTAGTATTACATCTAACAAAGTCAGGGTTAATTGAGAGTTAAGCATACTATAGATTAGATTAATTTATTGGATAAAAAAGTACAAATATATGTACGTTCCAGAGGATAACACATAAAAGCATACTCGATGCTTGTTTGTAATGTGATCCTTGATTTAAGACAAGGCAAAAAAAGTGCATAAACAATACATAAAACACACAATATAACCAAAAAATCTTGAATTAGACATTAAGTGTAAAATCAACATACCTGTAGTTAATTTAAGTGTATGTGTGTGTGAGTGTGCACGTGCCTTGTATGTATACACATGAACCTGTTCCTAGTCTAATTTCTCACAGACATGGACTCGGATCTGACCACTGAAACATCTATATACTAACATTGTATTTTCAAATTGAATAAATTAGGCCTTTACCTTGGGGTAAGGTCACTGGTTCCTTTCAGGATAACATTGCTGCTACAAGGACTCAGCCATCAAGATATTATTTTTTTCAGACTGAAAAAAAAAAATGAACCAAAATGTGTTTTGTATTATTAGATTCACTCACATAATGCCCTTCATCTGTGTTCCAATAAAGACACCCCTGGATTTACATCACTCAATGTGTGACGTTTATTTCTTTTGTAACCAAGGATACAACAGTGACAAAAATTAAAGATCATTAATGATGTATATAAGGAAAAAACCAAGCACTATCAACATAACAAATGAATACAAGACAACCACTTCATACACAAAGATAATATGTACTGTATACAAGAACAATGGCTAACATTAAGAAAAAAAAGTCTCCTAATGAAATAAATTTCATATACCCTGATGAGGCGGTTTACTTGGACATTATAAAATTTATTTCTCTGGGTAACTACTTCCTTTAACTCTGTCTGTACATCTGTGAAACCAATCCTTGCCAGTTGCCAACATTTTATAAAGCAGGCTGAGTGATGTGACACATTCAAATGTGTGACTCCAGCCCCCCACCCCCGCCCCTCCACATAAAAACATGCCCCAAGAAGTGGAGATGGAAGTTGTCAAGAATAAAACTGGAGGCCATATTTTTACAAGTATAACGACATTGTGAACAAAGAATAAGATTGAAAGAATAGAGAAATCTTGCATGAGGTAACTCTGCGGAAGAGTCACTAATGATATCCTAACTAGTATCTGCTGTATCCACAACAGTCTTTTCAAACAAGTATCAATGTCAAGATATACCACTCACTGAGGCTGTTTGTTTCTCCAACCGCTCAAGAAAAAAGTTGACTTTAACAGTGATCATATAATTTGTTCCCCATAATAATTTGTTCCCACTTTGATGAGTATACTTTCTTTAATTTAAACAGTAGCAATATGGTTATATCAAAGGGAACAGTATGTTGTTCAAAGACCAAAGCACAACAGAACAAAATTAAAATTAATTCCAAGAATGCCTTGTGGAGCTATGCAAATGAATGAAAAGCTCCATGAATGCAAATGTCCTCTGCAATACCTGACAGCATGCAAATGAAAGCGTCATCTGAGTCAAGGTCTGAATGATGGTCTGGATGGATACAGATGCAACAAACTGAGGAGACGCTGAGCCCAAATGAAATAAACTGACTTAAAACAGGTTGATCATTGTTGAGTTCAAAACAGAATCTGACCAGACCAGACCAAACTGGGTCATATCCACATTAGACAAGCCTAGAGGCAAGAGTTTACAGTCCAGTCTAAACTGGATCAGTCCAGTTTGCGTTGGCTTTGTTTATGAGCAGTTGGATCCAGAGGCACCATCTTCATCATCTGGTGGACAGGCAATAAAATCTGCTAACATTGAGGCCATCGCTTCATCATCCACCTGAGACAAAGAGAGAGAACATTGGGGAAAAAATATTTTTAAAGTTATTTTTATGTATCATCTAAGGGCCCCATTTACACTTGTCACTTCATGTGTATTCTATGTGGATAATATCCAGATATGATTTCTCCACATTCCATTTGCACTTAGCCACATCCATGCGTCTTCACTAGACAGATACAAATCCGATTTGCAATTTCCCACACAAAATGTAGATGTCTGTTGATAGGCTTTTATTTTCTTTTTCAGAGTCACTAGGAGTCAAACGATACTCTTCTTTTTATTTTGCAGCTGATCCCCGGACAGCAGAAAGATGAGCAGAAGCAGAAAAATACAGTGGCCATGATGCAATGATGCACCTGTTATTATGGAAACTGTCTCACCCATGGGAGTCATGCACACATTTTTTTGAGGGGGTGCACACAGACAGACAGACAGATAGGTAGATTAATAGATAGATAAAGGGATGTTCAACCAATCCAAATCTACATGGTAGATGAATGACAGCAGAGTCAAAACCGAGTTTTATTTTACTGTAGATATTCACCAGCTTAACTTAGCTGTGTTAGTTTAGCGGTCTTATTAAAAAAACTTAATGAATTTATATGTGGATTGGCTGTATAAACAGCCAAACATGCTCTTTGTTAACACCAAAAACACACTGAAATATTTGCCTTTTTTCACATCTAAAGGTACATTTAATTAATTACATTTACATTACATTACAATTAATTACATTTTTTCATTGTTAGTAACTGTACAAAGTACTTAACCAGATTATTTAGGAGAAATTCAACACTATGAAGAACAAGAACAGGGTTCTAATATCCCAAGGCCTATCTCATCATGTGCATGCCTGTAGTGGGGTGCGTGTCGTTTAGCTGACATGCAACCCACTATGTTTTAGGGCTGGGTATTGGCAAGGACCGCACAATACGATACGTATGACAATACATGGGTCACAATACGATTGTATCACGATACATTGCGCTATATTACATATTGTGATACACTGCAATACTCTACATAATTTACTGAAAATCTAAAAATAGAGCTGAGAACACAACACACTTAACTAAAATATAGATACACAACATCATATAAATAATGCTGGAAGTGCCGGGTGCCGGAATGCAACCAGCCTAATAGTGCTACAGTGACATCTACAGTGCAGAAGTCATAGAATCACAAGGATTTAAGGGAAATTTAAGGACATTTAAATCCATTCAATGTATTGCGATATGAGGGGCTTTGCGGACAGAAGGCACCTTAAGACTACTCCCAAGGTGGTTTGAGAAATCCAGTTTAAATGTAGCCCAAAGGCATCTTGGACCCATTTACATTTGGCCTTTTAGCTAACTGACTGCAATCTGATCAGCTCAAGAGGCATGAAGTAGCTCAGTGTAAACAGGGTATAAGAGATGCTCTTATCAGATGATTGGGTGGTTGAAGGAAAAACTTTCCAGACTGCTGCACATTCTCCAAACTTTTATACAAAACTAAGAACATTTGAATGTTTACAAGCTCACACATAACATATACATCAGCAATCATGGGCATATTGTATATGATATAAGAAAACAATTGTGTGAGAATTTTGGCCTTGACTCTAGCAAGTTTCCGTTTGTGCTCAATTCTTAAAAAAAGGATAAATACTTACCTTTTTCTTCTCTGTGCTTTGCTCCACCTCTTCCTCCACCTGCTCCTCCTCTCTCTTCCTCTTCACTCCTTTTCCATCTTCTCCATCCCTTTCTCTTTGTGTCCCATGCTGCTCTGGCTCTCTTTCTTCTCTTTTCTCTCCATCTTTCTCCTCACCTCCCTCTTTTTCAATCATGGCTGTTGAGGTTTCTGGATGTGTGGGTGCTGAGTCGCTGTCTTGCTCGGCTGCCAGCTGTTCCTCTTGCTGACTGGACAGCTGGCTGTCACTCACACTGGCTTCCTGTGCAGGTTCAACCCTTTGCTCCTGTTGAGAAGTTTCAAATTTAAATCAAGAGCCCATTTTCACTTGAAAGAGTCTCTAACAATACATCTTCATCAACACTTAGTGAAAGACTGAGTTGGGAGGTCACAATTTCACATTGAGGTGAGTTGGACATAAAGGCTAGGTCCTAGATCCAGGCTACCTTTCATTTTTATTAAAATCATTCGTTATTCTGAAAACCAATGTATTTTTATTTGTTGTTACCATGATAGGTTGAAAGGCCAGTGGGATAGCTATGAGGGGGATGACAAACTGCCCAGTCAAGGCAACTTTTTTTTTCCCTTCACCAGCGGACTTGTTCAATGCTAATATTTGAATGGAAAGAAAGGTAATCCTGTCACACTTTCTTTTGTGGTACACTAATTAGACATAATTCGTATCAAATTGGACATAAAAAAAGAAATATGTCCCTAATTAGACTGTATACTAACTAAACTAGTTGAATTAGACAATATACTACTAAATTATGCTGTAATTAGAATATAATTAGAAACCGAATATAATGCCATGTTAGTGGTGGATGTGGCTAGGGAAAAAGGATGTGTGGACTGCTCCCACTGCAACCAATCCTGAATAAGGCCAGTGGATGGATGGATGTCTTTCCTTGGCAGTTTTTCCTTTTCTTCTTTGGGGGCCGAAGGTTGGTTGTACTGGATAGGACAGATTCAGCTAGGTAGCTTAGGTAGACCTATGTCTTTGCAACATGCTATTTTTTGTCTTCTGTTTCCTTGTTATATTTTGTTTCATTCTGAATTGCATCATTTGGTTATGTGATGGTTGATTAGTTAGCTCTAGTTAGGCTTGCTCTCTAAAAAAGGACTTTGACACATGCCTGTGATAAAGGGCTATAAACTAACAGTCTATCTCAGTGTATTGTATAAAATGAAATAAACACCTGTTTCTAATAAATGCCTGCCTATTTTAGTTATTGAAGTAAATTATTACCAAAGCTGAGTATTTTTTGCTGCATATTTAGATGGTGGTAGCACAATTATGAAAACTAAACCATGTTCCATACTATTTACAACAGCATTAAAGAGACTTAATAAGATTAGATAATAATAGATAGAGAAGTAAGATTCGACAAGAATGAAAACAATGCATGAGCTAGCTTTTACAAAGGGAGGAATTCAGTGACACAGACAACAAAACCATCCTTGTATCCTCCTAGATTGTTGGCTCTGTTGCCTCGTGCTAACAATTTAATATACGCCACACTGAATGAGAAAAAAGTGAGAAAATGAGAACTTAGAGCAAGTACACAGCTAAATGGTAAGTAATCTGGAATTTGGTAAAATGTACATTAAATAGGATAGACAAATAATTTAACTGTTTTGAGCTAGAGACCACAGACTTCTCTTCCTGTTTCCACAGAAAATGAAGGTGGTGGGTACTGGGAGACTGTAAATAGTTAAAAATTACTGTGCACCAGTACTCATCTAAAATAGTTTCAAAAATAATAATGGCTACAGCTGCGATCATGACTTAAGTGTTTATTTTTTTTAAATGTGTGACTTTATTGGCCATGTAAGAATAAACAAAACCTTTTGTCAACAGCAGGGCAGTCCTTTTACATTGGATAGTGCTGATTATGTTTGGGCCTCATTCACAAACAGTGCATATGTACAAAGAATGAAGAAAGGATGAGGACACACCTTAGTAAAGAGGTGTGGGCCACCAAGCACACACATATTAATATTAAAAATAAAGGGACGCACTCAAACTCATTTATTGATTAACCACTGTTTTGGGCAGAGCTTGGTTTATCATACATGAAGAAGAGGGCTCTGCCTAGTTCATTATACATTATGTTGAATAATAGTAGGTTCATTCAGTGCTCTGCCCTGAAGAAGGCTCTGCCTGAAGTTTGGTGATCAATAAATTTAAGTAAAGGACTTGGAGTGTGCGACCTCCCTTTTTTCAGAATTGTTCATGCATTAATGGGGACCCTATCCATAAACATGTCTATTAGGTATGCAGGCTATATAGAGGATTCACAATAACATCCAGGCACGTGTGACAATGGCATATTTACAGTTGTCACCCCAGAGGAGATGCTATACAGAGGTGTTTTGTGGCTTCTACCTCTGAAACCAAGGATGTCGGAAGCTAGGTATATTGGAAACAGTTAGAGTTATCCCCTCCATTAATTATACTGGAAAAAACTGACCTTTTATTTTGAAATGTAACAGACTGGAGACTTTTGAAAGAGAGAATGCAGAGTGGGGCGGTGTTCAGTGTGAAACAGTGGCAGGGCAAACTAAGTCTAAAGAATGAAATGCTCAGTTTCTATGAAAAAAACTATATTATATATGTAGCAGTTGCAATGGTTAATCTGTCCACTACTGACATATTTATTGTAAAATTACTGTTTGGATTTCAGCATTAGTAAAGTGTTTCTACTTTTTACCTTTAGTGATCATGTTTTTCTTAATTTTAATGACTTTCCTCTCCATCACCACATATCTCTGCAAAAGAGCTTTCCATATGTAGAGAAATAGGGTGTGGCAGTATGCTAATTACTGATTGTGGGCACACACCTGCCAATTTAGAACGATCATGATTTACTAACATGTACAGAGATAACAATACAATTCTTGTGTTATGAATCTGGTGGTAAAGTATTATTACAAGTATTATTAAATATTTTTAGGACATCTGTAATTTTGATGGACAATTGGAACATGAGAAATCTCTGTCTCAGGAAATCAGGGACCAAAACTGTAAAGATGGGAGTGTGTATTCCATTTCTGTGTCATCCCACCAAACACGTATGTGTAACACTTAAATTCTGTAATTCACGTTGATATGCTTCAACAATAACAATACAGCAATGCTGCAAAGCTGCTTCCAGACAAGCTGATCTGTTCTCTGTTTAGGAAGAATGCTGATTTCAAGTGCAATTTGAGCATCTGATCCTTTCCTAATGACAATATTTGCTAACAAACTTGGGATGTAATTGCATAGATAAAAAAGACGTAACTTCTAGTGGCGTGTACAATCCATTTAAGTTACTGACATAGCAGAATCAGACAGAACCTTTAGCTGATGTTGTGGTTAACTACCTGTTGATTCTGATTGGCTGAGCATTCCTCTGAGGAGGCAGTCAGCTGAACCTCACTGGCTCCCTCATCCCACAATCGTTCCTCCTCCTGTGGCACTACTTCTCTTCCCCCTCCTCCTTCCTCCTCGGTCACCTCCCTTTCCTCCAGTGCTCCTCCAGTGACACAGAGAATCTGAGGCATAGTAGGGTCATCCATCCTTTCACTGTCATCCTCCTCTCCCTCTCCTTCTCTTGCCTCCTCCAGAACTCCAATGCTCTCCACTTCCTGCACTTTCATTTTTTCTTCTCCGAACAGCGCCCTGTTCCCTTGGATTTCCTCTATCCCTCCTTCTGCTTCACCCTCCACATTGAAACCATCCAGAACTCCCTCATTAACTGCTGCTCGAAGCGTCTTCCCCTCCTCTATTCCCACTCCTCCTCGCCTGTCCCCTGCTCCCTCCAGTGGAGAGATATCCCCATCCTCCTCCTCCTCCTCCTCTTCCAGCTCTTCCCCCTCTTCCTCATCATAATCTTCGTACTCTTCCCCATCATAAAACTCTTCTTCAGGGAAATCACTCCCTTCCTCCTCCTCTTCCTCTTCCTCTATCCCCTCCTCCTCTTCTTCTTCCTCACCCAGCTCATCATCATCATCCATTTCCTCCTCCTCTTCCTCTTCATCATCTGAGCTGTTGATATTAATGACAGCTGAGTCTTCATTGCTGGTGGACTGTGATTGGTGCTGATGAAGATGCCTTCCCTGCTGATTCAACTGGTTCTGAAGCTGGTGTATCTGTAGTGGTAGACCCACTGGGCTGGGCTGGCCAGGTGTGGAAGGCTGCATCAACATCTGCTGAAGCTGGGGTCCGCCTGGTAATGACTCCCCCAAACCACTAGGTGGAGTTGTGAGAGTGGTGGAGTTCAGTGGTGGCACAAGGGAGACCAGAGAGGTACTGGAAGGAGGGAAGGAGTTGATGGGTGTGGTGGTAGGGGTGGTGAGGAGGGAAGATGAGGAGGAGGGAAGGTCATTGGGAAGTGAGACCCCATCCATTGTTGTTTGTGAAGTTGTGGTGGCAGCCCCGGTGACCCCAGCTTCCCCCCCTGGTAATGGGACACTAGCCCCCCCTGGTGTAGTGGAAGCCATGTTTTGTGCTGCAGAGTTTGCTGCAACTTCATCCTGCTGGTTCTCCATGCTCAGCATCCCTGGAGGGACAATGACCACGCTGTCATCTGAATCACTAGCCAGTGATATCTCCACATCCTCTGCTTCCTCCTTGTCATAGCGGACAAACACAGGTCTCTGTCCCTCAGGAGGGCCCAACCCAGTCAAGTCTGGCGGGTGGTGGGCATGGGGGGAGAGGAGCATTTCTCCTGGAGCAGGAGTCTGGCCTGGGAGCCCTGCAGGAACCAGGGAGAGGTGGTTCTCAAGGGAGCCCAGCAGAGCAGCAGGTCCCAGGCTGAGGGAGTGTCTAGTGGGGAACGGAGGGCCAGGGGAGGGCCCCCCCAGGAGTGTGGGTAGAGTGAGTCCAGAGGGTCCTTGGG
>OMKZ01042336.1:0-24790 GCA_900302535.1 Neoniphon sammara
TTTGTATATACTGTCTTTTTCTTGTACCTTTTGTATATTTATCCTATATTCCCTTTGTAAATATATTTAATGTTCTAATGTATGTTGAGTGGTTATGGTTTTAGATTAAATATTTAATATGAAATAGCAATTTTTTACTCGATGGATGGTAATGTGTCACAGGTGTGGTATGTCACGTGAGATGGATTATGGGTATTTTAGATGGCGTTTTGTATTCACGATAAGTCTGAGGAAGAGCCTTTGCTCGAAACATCACTGCTGCAATACATTATTGCAACAGTTGGTGTTCGGATCTATTTGTCAGTTTTTCTTTTAGTCTTTTAACATCTATTACCAGATATCGACTGAGTAAATATTGTGCTCTTAGCATTATTGACATTAGTGCAAGAGCTTTAACTTTGAAAAAGGACATCCATTAAAAAATAATTTCTAGTGTTTTAGTGAAGAAATTTGCAACCAAGTTGTTCTCCTGAATGCTGACGAATGCCAAATTGCAGTTTAATTGAATGTTTCTAAGGGGCAGAACAAGATGTGCTCAAGAGATTTTCACAAACCAAGTAATTTTCATCCAAAGCAAAACCAGGTAGACCTTTACTGACTAATGTTAATTTGATGTAGAACACCAGTATATCAAGTGGACATCTTTACCAGACAGAGCAACATCTGCATCCAAGAGACAAAGCCAGCAGAAAAGAGAGCATCCCACAGTTAAGAGGCAACTGACAAACTGCAGCCTTAATAGTAAGGGTTCCCAAGCAAATTTTAGATGCAAAAAAAAAAAAAAAAAAAAAAAAAACATGGGCCAAACAAAAATTTCACCATTCAAGACTGGAAGAAAGTCTGGCAAATGACAAATGTACCATACATTTGCAGTCAGAGTTTGTAAGCAGACTGACAGGCATGACAGGTTAATGCTGCAGCGCATAAAACCCACAGTCATATATGGCCCTGGAAATATTCAGATGTGGGGATGTTTTACCTACCTGGACTTGGCAACTTGCACAGAATCAACTGCACACTGACCAAAGAGGATACCAGAAGTATGCCATGCCTTCTGGATCCTCAAATTCTACACAAAGTTGCAGAATTGATGAGACTGCAAGCTGTTATCAAGGCCCAGGGCGGACATACCAAATGTTGAAATATTTTGCCTTTCAGTAATTATTTATAGCTTATTTGACTTACATTAATTACTTTATGCCATCTTGTTTTTCAGAACTACCATTTAACTAAAATTGCGCACCATTTTTGATAAATGAAACTACAGAGTTCCTGGTAGTGGACTCAGACTTTTGGACCCCACTGTAGGTGTGATGAAGGCCAATCTTACATTCCAGTGCATATTTAAAGAGTTCATGAGAGAGGTCTGTGGTCCATTTGTTCTGACCACTTCGCTCTATCTTTTTTTTAACTCGGGCCACAAAATCCTGGCCCACTTCATCCAGCAAAGGCACAAAGTTCCCCAGCACCTTCGGGGAGATCACTTCCTTATTGAGAATAACCCTGTTTGATCGCCAGTCTTCTCCATTCCTGTTGGAAGATAGGATGTAAAGTAGGTAGGCTGTAGAGTCTTCTAACAGTAATTTAACTACAAGGTGTCTCAGAACAAAATTTAACAAGTGGATTATGCTTGAGACAACACATACTTGAGTAAAACTCCATGTTTGAGGTTCCTGTAGTCCCTGTAGGCTATCCAGGCTTCGACTTTAAGCCTTTTAGGATAGTGGCCCTCTGCTTTGAAAAGGATAGCTGCATCCTCAGGTCTGATGATATTCACACTTTCATAATAACCTATTTTCTCTCTGTTTTACAGAGAGAGAGGGAGAGAGAGGATGAAGAAGAAGCAGAAGAAGATGAGGAGAGAAGTGCTTTTAGTTATTTGCATTCAGAAAATTTCACCCTTGCAAGTTCTGGTTCAGAGTTAGATTTTTCAGGATGAAAAGAATGTTTATAGTTACTCCAGACATGATATATTAAGTTGTACTTTGTCTATTGAGATAATTAATTAAATTATTAAATTAAATAATAATTTTCTTCACTCAACATTGACAGCAGGCCATCAAGTTTAGCTGCTAATACCATTACTGTATCTTTATATTTAAGTGTTATGGAAACTTCCATGATTTCCATACCTGTAAATGGGTCCAAAAGTGTTGAAGTTATGCAGCATGATGCGGTGAAGATTTCTGAAGCCATCCAGTTTCCAGAAATTGTACAAGTTGGCCACTCCATTCCTCCACAGACCGGGGATCTCATTGAAAGGCTTTACAAATCTGTTTCTCTCTGGGTACGCCTGTCTTACCACGGGCATGCTGCTGCTGTAGCGCATACCAGATGTTGTCAGACCTGCTCTCCATGACAGGAGCAATGTCACAGGGCTGCGCCACACACACCACCTAGCCATCCCAGCGACAAATCTGCTCCCTTTGCTCTTCCTATGACAACTACTCTGTCTCTGCCAGGGACATCTGGTGCAATAGGAGGCTGGTCTAAATACTCAGCCCTCTTCCCTGTCCCAATCAAGGCTCTTTAAACTTAACAGCCCCACAGAGCACATCATCATGTATCTCCAGTTGTAGTATGAAAAAGTGTGAATTTGACTTTGTGCTGTCTTTAGTCGTAGTTGTATGTTTGTGTGCATGTCTGGAAAAGAAGTCCTTGGTTCTTTGAGTCTCTTTTAAAAAGATTTCGGTTCTACGACCTTCACCGTTTGTTGTCTTTGAAAACAGGCCTTTGCTTTGATATGTGAAGGAAGACAGGGCCAAGCCAGAAAAACTGTAATGGAAATAAAATGTAAGATAATTAATGCAGACCTCATCAAGGTCAAGCACGTGCAGATGGGGGTGGCTTCAGTGGTTCGGGCCACTGCCTCTTTTATGTCTTTGGCTGAGATGAAATTCTGGACAAAATAAATAAATGATACTAATAATAAAAAGCTAATAATTGTCATTATTATTGTTCTTGCTGCCTACTCCCAGACAAAAGTAGTTATGCTAGTTCAATCAGGACAACTCACATATGAAATAAGCTTTTTTTTTATGTGATGAGGCATGACAATAGGCTTGACTTTGGTGGACTAGATCTGCTTTATGTTCACCGCTATACACATATAAGATTTCATAAAAACTGCTGCACATATATACATGGAGATAAGCACAATCCTCATATAAAACATAAAAACTGATCTAAGCAGGTGGAACTGGGTAGGTGGAGGGTTGAGCAACAACTCTAAGCATGACTAGCAGCAACATGGTGGCTAGAGAAGCAACCTGAGCAGGTAAGATGACGTGTCATTTAAAGGGTTTAGAATGTAGGGAGGGAGATGGTGATTGGTTAGCTCTGGAGACGCATTAGTGAGAAGACCAATCAGCTCACAGCACCTGAAGCGTTTCTTGACTGAACTAGCTCTGCTCATTTGTAACCTAACCTTTACATAGCCTAAAGAAAGCATGCTAATTGTGTTCACTGGGCTAACAGCGTATACCGAAAGCCACATGCAGGTGTAGTTTATAATAATAAACACAAAATATTTTTTAAAAGAGCTATGGTGCTTCTGTTTAATGTTTTAGTCTATTAGTCTTACCACACTGCACGCATACTTTACAAAAAAACATTTTCCAAAGCAGCAGAAAATCTCACACACACAGTAATGTACAGTAAGTTTTACATTAATTCAATAGGCCATGCCTTGGTGTTTAAAAAAACAAAAAAAAAAATCTGGTTCCATGTGCCCCTTATTCACTTTGAGCACCTGCCTCTCTAAAAGTCTCTGAATTTACCTTGAAGGCACACATGGGAAAAACAGTTACTTTCCTGTTAAAAATAAATGATTGAATAAATAATATTTGTAAAATGTTCAATGGTAACTATTTCCTAAGTAGCTTTATGAGTTCCTCCAACTTCATGGCAGTCTTCAGGTCTCCTTGCACTTTCAGTCTGCCACTGGTGTAAGCAGCAAATGGTCGCAGGCTGCCCTCAAACAAGGCCAGCAGGTCGCTGTCACTCATACTCAGTGTGACGTCTGGCTCCTGGCATGGAGACCCTGCACCCACTGAACCACTACCTACAGTACACACACACACAGAGCAATGGAGATATCTGTTATTTCTGTGGCTGCACGTTCATTTCTATTCACTACAAGACTTTGAGCATCATTAAACAAACAAATTTAGCACAATCTGCATTAAACTAATGAATGATTAATGAACTGCTATAACTGTTGCATCCTATATTATTTATTAAACATCACCTTGGCTCAGATCCACATAGTAACTCTGGTGCTGTCCGTCTTCTGAGCTGATGTGAAACTGGAAGGAGGCTCCCACCTGGCTGACCAAAGTTTCTGACAACAGCAGCTTCACCGCCCCGAGCAACGCTTCCACAGATCCTGGTGTGGCCGCCACAGCCTGAGGAGCGCTGCTAAGCTCGTCTGCGTAAGTCACACTGTCCTCTGAGACACATAAGACATAGCTATATTACATTATCATTATTATTACTAAATTACAGTAGTAGATAGACATCAAAGTTTAAAGTGTGTTGCAATACCTTGCTGACCCCGTGAAAGCCCACTTTGACTCAGGAAGTGCATAGCGAGCTGCTGAATGGGGCCGGCGATGCCTTCCAGTCCAGGTACAGAGGGGGGCATGATGAGGGGCCCTGAGGGACCTTCGTCCGGGGCTTTCAGCAGAGATCCCAAGGTAAGCTCTACCCTGTCTACCTCCAGCCCCCAAGGCCGAGTCATCTCATTGATGTCCATCTGTTGGTTTGAATAAACAGTTTGAAAAGTTAACAGCTGTAACAGTCACTTAGACCAGCAGGTGTAAATGGGAAGTTTTATAATGCCATTAAGTCTCTTTATCAAGCACCTGTTACCTGTTTTCAGGTTAATGAATAAATGACTGGATGGGTTTTCCAATAATTTGATGTGAATTGAAACATGGAGTTGTCACAAACATTGTTTTCCATTTATGTTAATGATTTACTTCATCAAATTAAAATTTCTATGGTGGGAGTTAAAGTTGATGATCTAATTGTGGGAATATTATTACATGCAGATGACAGTCTTAACTTGCTGAACATGAAAAAGATCTGCAGATTATGCTGAACATGCTGAGTGGTGCCAGAGGTAGAGATTAGTGGTAAATCAAGACAAAACTCAAGTAGTACATTTTAGACCACGATCAGTGGAAAGAAGTTTAGTTGTTTTTAATTTTGGTTCAAGTGCGATATACTGATCAGTGTGATATACTGATTAGTATTAATTAATATCTTTGCCTGACATTGGATCAACACATCATATTTAAGAAAGACATTAGTGTTTTAGCTCACTCAGCGGGTAGAGCACTGAAATCCATACTGAACAAAGTTAAATTGTGTAGTGATTTGGGATTCCATACTTACTTACTGAACAATTCTTATGTGTGTCCTGTGTCCAACTATATTTCTGGTATTTGGGGTCTTCGTGAAAATAGAAGTTGCAACCCTGTGTATCACAGAGCTATTCAAATCTTTTTGGGGAGTCCATAAATTTACATCATTAGTGGACATATGAGGAAAGGAACCTCCAAATATCTGACATAAATGTCAGATAAATGTTTCCACTTTGGAATAGACTTTTGAAGATGATCAGACCCACTAAAAAGATATTTAATTGGGATATTTAACATGGAAATGCCTGGGCTAGTGAGATGAGATCTTTTAATGCCACTCCAGAGAAGGGCAGACTTTGTTTGTTGCATGAGCTAGGTGCAACTAGGTACATTTTAAGTTTTGATTGGATGATTATAAACACATATGTTGTGGTTCAGGAAGGGAAACCTTTATATAGCAGCTTTAATTTGCCAAGCTTGGGAGAGGGGGCAAAGTACAGAGATGAAGAATGTGTTTGTGCAATGATCTGGTATTTTGTGATGAAGTTTTTGTTTCACAGTTGCATATGTATATGTGGTGTATAAACCCTTGTGGGTTGGGCACTGGTAAGGCAATAAAATGCAGATTGATGGTTGTCTTACCCCAAGATGTTCTCCCAGTTTGACTCTCTCAGTCTGGATCTCCCTGACAGTCTTTTTGCTCAGGCTGTGCGTCAAAGCGTTATGTGCCGTCAGCCTGGTTGAGGCGTTGAGGTCCTGAACAGACACCACTGCCATGACTGGGTTCCAAATCCTGAACTGGATGTCTGCTCCCACTGACAACACGCCTCCATCGCGGGTGGTCACCTAGCAACATATTTCAGTGTTTTACAAAACTATTTCACTTATTTAAATCTACAACAAATGCTGATGGTTTAAGTTTCACTATAACTGCAGAAAGAAGGCACTTGGATGCTGTTAGAAGTGATGGTGAAAACATATTTTGAGCATGTAAATATTAAACCGGATTAGTAACCAAGTTATTTGTCTGTGTGTTCCTGAAGACTTATTATAATATGAGATGTGTTGTAGTGTGACATGTGTAAGTAGTTACCCACAAACATTTTTCAACAACCATTTAATATACAAGATAAGCTGTTTCACACTATTCTAACTATTCCCACTGGCCATTTGCCCTGTGGTTACACGGCCGAACAACAGTGCACCAACAGTGCCACCTCTAGGTAAAAATAGAGCACACTCACCCAATATACATAAGCCTCACATATTCAATGCACCATGAACATGAGGAATTAAAGAAAAATGTAATTAACTGCCTATGGGTCATGAGCAGCACGGAGTCCTCTGCTCAAATTTCTACAAATCACATATTCAAAACATCATGTGTAGAAACAGTAAGTTCTCCTCTATGCTTGCTGTTGCTTATGTAAAGAAAAAAGTCTGGCTCATGTCAACCTGAGTAGCAGAAAAGATAACACATAAACAAGAGAAACCGGTAGTAATGAGCAATGTAAAACTGAGTGCAGAGTAAACACCAAGAATAAAATATTTATTGATTTAATTTGGCATTTAATTTAACAGTTTGTGCAAACAAGTTCCCAGTGAGTCTGTGAGAAGCTGTAAATCATGAGGTTATTTTTAAGGAACAAACACTGTACTACATGCGTGTACTGCATGGTGGTGTACCTGGCAAGGGGGGATGTTAAAAGCTCGGGTGCGCAGATCTACCCTCTGCCACTGGTCAATGAGGGGCAGCACAAGGACAACACCTGGACCCTTTGGAGGACAAACTCTGCCCAGACGAAACACAACTATCCTCTGATAGTTAGGAACCATCTGGGGACAAGATCGGTCAGAGTTTATTATGACTAGTCTACTAGGTAGGTGAGTGGTGACTGTACTTTCATACAAAGATCATTTTCAACGTACCTTGAGCACAAACCATCCTGTTATAGGAAAGCTTATAAATGTGCAGATATAAACCAGGAAAATGACAATCAGGTTGCAAATCCAGGACAGCCATCCTTGTGAGGCATCTTGAAGAAAGAAAACAAAAAAGCTGCAGCATTAGGGGTGCTGCTGCTTTGGGCAAATTCACAGGATACGGCAGTCAGTCGTGCTTATTATATATGACTGTGTACAGTACAATTTTCTTTCCCGAGTTCAATGGTGAAACTTTTGAGGGAAAGTCTTGCTATGTTGATGAACTGAGGCGTTTGATAATAAACTAAAGACCACCACTGCAGTGTTTCCTCTGTATTCATTTAGCCTGTCCGCGCACTTACTTCACCAATTTCCACAAACCCTCCTGGCTTATAATTACAGTTACCTACCAGTAAAGTCGTTCTCAGTTATTTTAGGAATGTAGTCAAATGAATGTCCTTTGTGGTAGTCGGCAAACAACCCGGGGCTTCTTGGTGTGGAGTCTCCCTGTGCAAGGGGCTGATACTGGTGGTAGCTAACGTTGGGCGACTTGCTAAACATTGTCAGGTGAAATTATCGCTTCTTAAAATAACAACTTCATTTTTAAAAAGTGTCTCTCACAGCTTTACTGAATAGCTGTCGGCAAAACTGCAGGATTTGACTAACTCGTTAAATGATGACATGTTACTGAAAACCAAGCTAACGACTAGCTGTTGTGCTAAGCTTTTTCCGTGTTTAGTTTTTTCTTCTTCGTTTACTGTGGGCGGTTGGCACTCACCGTTAATTTTGTACTGTAGCGCCACCTACTGTAGATGCATGTGCTTCAGACTGCAGATTTTCCATTTTGTCTCAATAAGGACCCAATTTCCATGGCCTCCAGTGAAAGTTTTGAAATTAAACTATTCCTTATTTTTTTTTCAAGAGGCTCCTGTGTTTCTCCAAGTTCACATTTTACTCTTACGCAAATCAAGTTAATAAGTAAAAGTACAACCAGAAAATGATATACATGTCCAATAAAATACGTATTTATAGGCTATACTCATTTAGTGCAAATACAACAATGAATTCAACATGCACATTTTCAAATGATGAAATGAAATGGCTTTTTTTGTTTTGTTTTTTTTACTATAGTACCTACACATTTTTTTAGTTTAGCTGAAGCAGTATTTTGTAACAAAACTGTAATATTTACAAAGTAAATGGTCTGATAATTGCCGAGCAAAACCAATCCATCCATTTCATTAGAACAGTATCAGCTTTAATTACTTTGCAATTGAGAGAAATCACAACTTTCATATAAATATGTAAGAAATTTATTTTATACAGCAAGAAATCACGTTGCTTGAGAGCCAGCTTCATTTTGCTTTCCTTGGGGCTTGTTTAGTTTTTGAACATGTCACACAGCAGCTTCTCCATGGGTGTGCTGCCAATCGTCCTGTGAAAGAACAGCTGTTCTATTTTCTCAGAGCTCACGAAGTGGAGCGACGGCAGCAGCAGTAACAGTCTCCCAAACCTTGATAGGCAAAAACAAAGGAGAGCAGAGATCATGTTTTTAATACTAGTATTTACATGATGACTACTTTTTCACATATTTCAGATTTCAGTATTATATCAGCCATTTAAGTTACAGACAGTTGCAGCTGACTTACCTGGCACTCTGACTGGGATATACTGAATGGATGTGCTGACCCAGCAACACCTGTGACTGGTCCTGCAGATTCTCCACCTGCTCTGGGTCTTTGAGACCACGTACCTCTGCTTCCGGGGAGTCAAAGAGCAGACATCAGTCACACTGGCCTCTCACCAGTAAACACCAGTTGTTGGGAGAGTAAAAGAAATCTTACCTGGCTTGAACAGGACGATGGCCTTTAGGCAGGCAAACTCAGTAGGGTCAACAGCCAGGGCCTTGAAGCGGTTGAAGACCTCCTCCAGGACACGCAGGTCGGCTGTGGGGGCGCTGACTTTGGACTGCTGCGTGGGGGAAAGATCAGGCAGAGAAAGCAGAGGGCAGCTCTCCAGGGGCATGGACCACTGGATGGCACATAGGAGAAACATCTCGCTCCAGGCTTCCTCCAGCAGAATCACCTGTAGATGGCACAGGAATACACATATCAGTGTCACCCATGATCCTAAGCTGCTTATAGGTTTCCAGGTGTGATGTAAAGCCACAAAAATACACGTTGATGAGTCTCACCTGATCTCGAAATGGCAGGTGAGAAAAAACTGGCAGGTTCTTTGCCCACTTGACTGACATGAAGAGGAGGCGTGCTGATGTCTCATACACGCTCTCTGGACAACTGGGGTTGTATGGGAGCAAGTGACAGTCAGAGGGGGTCCTCTCCCTGTTTGGCTCACTAGTTATCACGTCGATATTCTCTTCCACTGCAAAGCACAGAGAGAGAGAAAGTCAGGTAAATGTTCAGACCACACTGAAGACCAGATTAGTGCTGTTTAATGCATCAGGACAATAGGCAATAAATAGGCAATAAACTTCTATGGCTTTTTGAAATGTTTGAGGCAAATCCCAACTATCAGCAACTAAAGTAGGCCAAAACAAAAAACAAAATATACATACATATTAGACTGAATACATATTTGTGTTTTTTTGTTTGTTTGTTTTTTGTTTTTTTTTGCAGCTGTGGCACTTTGGGTGACAGTTCTTGTTTTATCCCATATCTCTCTTTAGGTCTAAGTTATGTTTCAAGTTGAGGCTCTAGTGTTAAAAATAATAATAATACTCACACTATAATCAACATATTCATTATTTCTAAAATATTTGGATTACACTTATTTCAGTTTTAGATGATAGCAAGGTTAAATGACAATGTTTATTTAAATTTCACATTTTCTCCTGTGGTAATTTCCTTACTGCAGTGGTGCACCACAGCCAACTGAATACAGATTAAACACTGGGTCTCACCGTCCTCAGGCTCCAGTTTAGCGCAGGTCTCTGCAGTCAGCAGGCTCACCATAAAGCGGTGGTTGGTCTTGGGGCTGATGCAGGGCTGTGTTGGGGTAGGAGGGGTGATGGAGGAGCTGACCAGTGGTCTGCTGATAACTGATGAGTAGGTGGCAGAGGAGATTTGGTCCCGTGTGGTGGCCAGGTGCTCCTCCTGAGGGTCCACATTTAGAGAGTCTAGACTGACCTGCGCTGTGCTCCGAGGCTGACGCTCATTCTGCACAGCTGTGAAGGGACAGGTAAGGACACAGGAGAGACTTTATGATAGAAAACATGTATAGTCTGTGCACTTATTATCATTATCTTATTTGAAACAGCTGGCTAATTTAGAGTTTCTCTTACTCACCATCTTTGTTCATGCCAGCTTGGAGGCATCTCTTCAGTCGACAAGCTTGGCACTGGTTGCGATGAGCCTTGTCAACAGGGCACATGCCGGTTCCAGCCTGACACCTGTGATACAGCATTGACAATAAACAATATGCCCATGAAACACTATTATGATGTTTAAATACATAGAATGACTTGTTGTACAAGTTGTATTCACTCTGTAGTTCTGAGTACTGTCCTATAAGGATCAACTACTGTGTTTGAAGACAAGTGTGTAGAATCACTCTGCCTCCTCCACCTCACCTGTAGATGAGTCTTCGTCTCACGCTACGCTTGAAGAAGCCGCTGCAGCCATTACAAGCATAGATGCCATAGTGTTTACCACTGCTTGAGTCAGCGCAGACTTTACAAAGCAGGCCTTGGCCAGGTGCTTTCCCTGGGGCTGGAGTTTTAGCTGCAAACAACAGATAGCATGAGTGAACACTTCTTAACATCATGAACATAGTTTGAAAACAGCAATTTATAGCTTTATATGATTGTTTTATATAAGAATTGAAAATTATAAATAAAGTGTTAAAAAAAAGAAAACAGCAATTTAATCTGTTTTGCAGCAAGTTATTATTTTTGATTGATTTTGTTATTTAATTTCATTGTGAAAAAGTTTACAATTTAATTTTTAGTCTCTGACTCACCTGCTTGAGTCCCATCTGTGTTGTGTTGTATTGAGTCTTTGGTGTTCTCACAAGATAACGTGCTGATTTTGGACATTTGGTCCTCCATTTTGAAATGTAAGTTACCTGAATGCCCGAATAAATATTTTTTTTATGCAAATGAGGGATTGCTCCCAGAATGATTTCCTTTTCTGTATAAAGCCGTCCTTGTTATTGGTGCCCAGCTGGATCAATACAATTTTTCACGAGAAGTTGCAACACATGGCAATGTCCCTCAAAACAAAATGATCTAAAATTTTAAGGCTGATTGTGATATAATTTCCTCAGGGAGTAACTCCTGGAGTGCTTTTAGCTGCTGGTCCTGTGCTGATGTCCCGGCCTGGTAGTTTCTGATGTAACTGAGGGTCAGTGGAGTTACAGGAGTAGTTTTCCACCTCTCTTCTTTCTTTCCCTCTGGAAGAATGAATGTGTGAGCCTTGTGTTGTCTGGGGGCACGCTGAAGGAAGACAAGAAGATTAGCACCAGGCGCTGTGTAAGCAAGTGCTGATTTGTCATCCTCTTAATCTTTACTGTCCATAAGGGTGAATCAATCAGTCACACCAGTTAGAGGGGTAACCACACTCAAGAAACACTGAGAGGAAGAGAAAACATGATGAATGTGTGACGCATGCTTTTTCATAAATTAGGATGCTGCTGCTGAGTGGTGATATCGCTATCCAAGAGTTATCTGATCAGCTGTAATCTATATTGTTCTCACTATTATTCCATGTTCAGTATCTATTGGCTATTCTTTTCTCAGAGCTATGGCAAGTTTCCTATTTTGATCAGCTAATCCATTCTACTTTCTGCCTGAGTCATGGTGAGGCATGTAAATCTAGACTGGCCTCAAATGCACGTGCCCGAGCATCAAGGTGGAAGAGCATTGTCATGAAATGTTTTCTAGTTTCTCTTTTGTTTTTTCATCAACAACATACCAAAAAGACAGTGTTAGATAGGTTCTCTTATACTCGCTTTGCATCACCTTTTGGAGGCCTTTTGGAAGTTTTACACAATCGCGAGGTTAGGACATTTCTTCTCAGCCATTTTGGCCTTGCCGATGACACTTAACAGCAACAGCCCTGCCATGTGGGCTCGAGAGAACACAGCCACCCCAAATCAGCAAAGTAGCTTAAACCACCATGAAATGTGGTCTCCTTCTCTGAAGAGGATCATGGAAGGGGGTGAATGGAAGAAAATCAATTAGCACAGAGATTGAAAGAGCAGCAATGAGTTGTTCCTTAAGTCTATTCTTCTGCCATATGGTGGCTGCTCTCTGAATCCTCAGTCTGCCCAATTAGTGACCCATGCACAACTTATTGGTAATCAGAGCCCTGAAATCAGAGATTTGCTCTTTTCCATGATTTGTAGAGTTAATTTAAGCTGTCATGTAGCACAAGGTCACAAAGAAAAGTTAGAAGCAGCAACACCTGAGCTTGCTACTTTCTGTACATACATCTCAAACTACAGCCATGACTGAAGTCATTACTGGGAGTAAATGATATGAGAGAGAGCTTCACTTATATCTACTCTGTTCAGTTGAGTCAGCTTCAAAGTAACACTAAGACAACGCGGATACTGAAGTGACTGTCTGGCATGTCCACCGGCTGATTTCTTTCATGTCTAAAATACTTAGTCACTCTCAAATATAGGAGGGTCACTTTGTACTGAAAACAGAGCTCTTCTGTTGGCCTAAACTGGTGTATAAATGGATTACAGACTCTGAGCAGTCTAGTGGAGTCGCTAAGGCTGGCAGACAGAGACATCTGAACTCGGAACTCATTGTCTGAATCAGTTGTATTTATTTGGGGAAGGGGACAATACAGCTAAATATATTGTACTCTCAAGAACTGCTAAATATATCGCTGAAAACTACAGCCCAGATTATATTAGGCTTCCTCTGTTTTGGGTGTATTCACATATGTTGTTGAAGAATCATTAGATGTGAAATAACTTCCACAGGTTTATTTCATTCCAGAGTTTGCAAATATTAAAAAATTAAATGAACCAGCTAACCTCACAACAGCTGTGACATACTGTCACTGTTTGCATCAAATCCTTACACTAGTCAAAATTCCTTTGGTCTAGGAAAGGAGAAACAACACTAGTGGTGGATTAACGACATGGGACACCATGCTGCCAGTCAAATGTACTCATTTTTGGCCATTTTTTCCTTCATCAAGACTAAACTTGAGAAGGGTATCTCTGAATTGTAAATTTGAAATGAGATTTTGCTATATCTTAGGACAGTTAAGTCTGTTTTTGTGGGCGTTTATGACAAACTTCCAAAAATGTTTACAAGTCTGTTAACAAGGGTACATTTTCTGATGTGCAAGTTATAGCTCTATTATTATTATAACACTTGATGCCATTTAATGTCAAAGCTGTACATTTCTAACTTTGCGGTAAACAGATAAAAGTGTCTGGAGTCATCAGAAAAACATGAGAGCAATTTCTCTAATTATATGTGAACATTTGCATTGAATATTATTCTATCACTTTTTGAACTGATTGTCAGTGCACTTTGGGTAAAATATAAATCTGAAAACTGAATCAAAATGTTCACACCTTTAGAGGTATGTACCAGTAAAGCATATACATGAATATATAATAGATGTGTGAATGAGTTAGACATAAAATGGAATTACAAATGATTTCTATCATAATAAGGAAGAAATATGAGTCCCTGCATTCCCCTGTCTTTATCTAGATCTCTGACAGACCAACTGAGGGTACGGGTGAGGTGCTGATACTGCCACTGGGTTTCGCCTTGGAGGGATAACTGTCAGATTTCTCCCACCCTGAGCTCTATGATGGATCTCAATAACCCTCTGATTGTTTTTCAGATCCGGTCAATCTTTAGCAGCCACCTGCCATGAGCTAACTGGGTGATTAAGATGTACTAACGTATTTAGGAGAAATATGTCTGATGACAGCAGCCCTTCAGATGACAGCACACGTGTCACTGTTAAAACCCTGGGTCAGTTGCATGGCAGATCAGACAGATCAGCTGTCCATGAGTTAAAGAGTGCTTTTATTTTTGACAAATTCTGTGCATGCATCGTAGAGATTTTTCACAGAAGTCAGTTCATTTGGGCTGTTAACCAATATATAATACACATTTCACTAGATTAGCACAACTGGCACAGATACACACTGTACAAGGTATATTTTCTGTGTGCCCTTGAGTGGATGCCCTTGAACGCTAGTTCACAAATCTATGCATCAGCCTAAGCAGCTTTAAATATAATCTCCTTGAATGTCAGCTATTGTCAAAGAGTGAGATTAACTTTTTAAGTGGTTGGTGCCCTTCTTGCACGTAGGTAGCAGGTGCCTCAAGTTGCAAGGGTATAAAATAATGCAATATCTGATGCCATGTTCTTATCACTCTTTTTAAGAGTGATAGGCCTCATTTGTTTGAGGTCATTAGTTTTCAGATCTTTGACATGAGTAGAAAAAATTGTGACAAAATTGGGCAAAATAAAGTTAACTGCTCATTCAAACACCACAATATATTCTTTACAGATCCCAATTTTGGATTTTTAAGCCCACAATATATAGTCAAGAATTTTGCATAAATCCAGAGTAATCTCTTGATAATTCTATTTCAGCCCATGTGTACTGGCAGTGGGCCTCTAGTTGATTCCAATTATCTTTGTTCTTCCCAGCAACTACAGAGAATAGATGGCCAAGGGTGCATGGTTAACGCTCAGCTGGGTTTGGCCCTCTGTAGTCCCCCCCAATTCAGATGAAGAGTGAGAACAGGATTGAGGCGTCAGCACTATGGCCACCAGGGATTGCCCCGCCCTGCCATCTGCTGCCACCACTATAATCCACGTGATGAGAAAATCAATTGTCTCAGTCTATATCAAAGACCTGTCAGCTCAATTCAACAAGTAAATTAAACATTAGGGAGACTTATTGTAAAGTCCATGTTACTGCTGACGCAGTAATTGAGAAGCTTATTGGTTCTCCTTGAGTATGTCTCCTTAATGGCCAACCCATACTGTGTGGCACTGAAACTAAACATACAAATGTAAGTGAATACTGAAATTATTAAATCTGAATTACTTATGATTTCTCTAAAGGGAACAAGGAGAGATTGGGGAACTTGTGTGAATGAATGAATGCTTTATTTTGGACATGCAGCAATAAACAAAAACAAAAGACTGTCAATAACTGACAGAGACATTCACATATTTGCTGGTAGCAAGTCTGAAAAGGAGTAGGAAGAAGTAATAACTTGTATCCCTAGCCCCAGCTAATTCATTTAATTCACTCAGGTCTATTTACTACGTCCATCATTGCCTTCTACCTATCAGTATATAAACAAAAATTATTGGATTCTTTTAAATCTGAGTTACAATGATTTCTCTAAAGATGAATGAGGAACTTGTGTTGGTTTAGCATGTTATGTATTAATATTAAATTATCAGGCACAGTCACCCCACAAGTGTTAGAACTGTTGATACAATTGCAGGTCAACTCTGTTCATTGTGCAAAAACTGTTTTCTTTCCAATAGCTCTGCATTTATTGATAACAAGTAGATATTGGAGGTGGTCTCTTTTGAAAAATGTTTGGTCATACAAGGTGTGAATTTTACACAAATGAAAATGTCTTGGTAACAGGTGCTTTGAAGGACATTTTTGGATGACTGTGTCTGCTGGCACCCTAAAATGTTATTGAGACATTTCAATACAAGACAAAATTCAGCATATTAGTAATCTGTGTTAAGTGTACAAACGCACACACACTCACAGTAAAAATGTGCATCATTTATTTGTCATCTGTATCATCATTCAAAGTAAAATCTAACCGTGCACAGTGCAATCAAAAGTGTAACACTTTGAATTTCCTCTAAGTTTTCCTTAACCTGTGGCTACTACTATAGTATGACAGCTAAATATAAAATGTAAAATTGAAAGAGCATCACCCTAATAACCATTACATAATAATATGAATTCCTCAGTCTTTTTTAACAGCAGCCCAATCTGAACAATTTGACTGAGCAAACAAATCTCCAAAATATATTGTAGTCTTTATCCACTCCATGTCTTCAAACACCCTGGTACTCATGTCTGCAGTAGCCAACAAAGAGAGGCTCCGCCCGGACACCACGCCTTGGAGAGAAAAGGAAGGGGAAAGCATGAATATTTAATGAAGAAAGTATATAAATAAGACTAGAAACTGGAACAGCCCATGGTATCAACCAAAAAAATTAGTGTTTTGTAAGAATGCAAGCAATGTACTCTCTAAATGTCCAGGACAGAAAAGCTGACTACCTCAGCAGCTTGCAGCGAAAGTCCTGCAAGCGAGAGGAAGCCTGTGCCGCACTGGAGGTTTGCTTCTCATCACTCCAAAGTCTCTCTGCTGCAGCACTCGCCCTCGGCCTGAGATAATGGATACAACAAAGGGTTATGTTGGATGAACTCATGATTTAAAGTGTTACTGAATTTACTGTACATAAAAAAGAGTTCCAACAGTTCACCTCTAAATAACCCTTTATGGCCTTAAAAGGTTCCTCAAGGGTTGTTGTTTAGACAAGTCAACTAACTAACTGTGAACCCTTCTTAGAGGGTACACATGGAATCACTTATACTGTGAGTTCTAAACAGAACCATTTAGATGAATCCCTCTTAGAGGGTTTTAAGTCCAACCTTCAAAAAGTGTGCGACCTAGCAAGAGTCAAAATGAGTTTGTCAAAGAAGCCTATATGGTTTCTGCTAGTCCTTCTATTTCTAAGACATATTGTGATTTTATGGTGGCTGCTCACTCCTGCATACCAAAGACGTGGAGCGAGATTGGTGGCATCAATATATTCCCCCCACATGCAGACCTCACCCCCAATCACCAGCTTCTTCTGTTCCTCTGTACCTGTGAAGGGATAGATAACATTCTGAGTTTGACACACAATGTATAATTTAATAACCACATAATTAACCACATTGTATAACACAATGTGGTTAATTGTTGTACTTAAAGAAGCTTTTTCACTGCAGACAGATTCCTCACACCGCCAAATTCATCACACCACTCGAAGACAACACTCAAATATAGTGCCTTTAACTACTATCAGTATTTTAGTAAGTTAGTTTTTATATAGATCTAGACTCTTTTTCAACATAGCAAATGTTCTCAAAAATCTGTTTGATCAATAATTGACAACTGCCATTACCAGGCAAACACCATCAAGTAACTAGGCCAGTGTTATACTGAAATAACACACTAGCTTTGCATACACCAGAGGCGTTCTGTGGCTGCACATTATAGTACTTTTGTCCTGACCACAGGCAATGTGGTTGATATATCAAGCGGCTGCAAGCAGGATGCTGTTGTCTGCTTTGGAGATCTTGCTGAGCTCTGCCTTATATTCAGCAGGAAGTTGCTTCCAGATGTGCCCACTATGAATCTGAGCAGGATAACAAATGACATGTCGTCTTGTCCTTCAGCACCATCTTGCTTTGTCTGCCTGCTGTGTCTTTGTATTGCTTTATCTGCTTACACTCAATGGTTTAGTCTTGAAATGTAACACTTTTGCAAACATCCTTTATCAGCTTCTATCAATACAAGCTTGCACTGAGATATGATTAACAGCATCTGATTCATACCTCCTCCATGGTGCAAAGCACCCAAACCTCAGGTGCATTTTTGAAATTGGCTCTCCCAGTGACAGAACATTAGCCCAGATACTACACAGAAATCTCGTGAGTTCATGTATCACATTCAAATCTCATTTGAGATGAGACATAAAGTCTGGTAACACCAGGCTAACAGAACATACTCTGCCCCAAACCAGACTGTTCATAAATTATGAGCTTTATCAGAAGACCCATTCTTCTGAGTATCACTGTCTTGGAGCATTTAGTGCACACTGCAGGGCATGTCACATAAAGTGTCTAAAAATATTTTTGCTGTATTTTAAGAGAACCAGATGGTTCTTCATTTTAGCAGAGAATAAAACTGGATAAACAACCAACAAGTGTCTTATGAAAAAACATTTTAGCTGGCTTTACTGGCTGTATTCCAAAATTATTCAGTGTTGGCAATGTCCCTTTAGAAAGTGTTATCTCAAACTATAAACACAATTAAAAAGGGAATCTAGGACAAAAAGAACAGGTGTGACTGGCACAGCCTGATATGTTAAGAAAAGTTAGAGTTATCTTGAAGGAACCTTAAGTATCTCAGAATAAGAAATGGTTTAGAAGCTACCTCATAAACCTGTCTGGAAAATAAGCAGAATGTTAGAAGACAATTTGCTTTTGGTAGAGTGCTAATCATCTTTACATTTGTCTGAGCTTTCCTTGGTAACTTGTGACATGCAAACAGATTTAGATACACCTTGGTTAATTTTTTGGAAGACCAATTTGTTAGGAGAAGATAATTCTGTTTTTGCTGGACCACTGCCTCGTCTGTGAGGAGCCTTATAAATGGCTGAGTGCAAGCTGAGGACACATTCAGGCACACTCATCCTTTATTATTTTGGGGGAGAGCAGGTCATTCCTGGGACTGCACCTCATCTATAAATCCCCTTGCACTCACAAATCTCATCAAACACTAACAAACATCAATGTGCAACATGTTCCATCCCTGTTCAGACAATATAAGTCAGTGCGTCCTCTGTTTCCATAACAGCATGCTGCTCAACAGTCTTCTCCTATCTCAACCTTTGTCTCTTGCAGACCTATAAACTCTAAGAGCCATAAATACCAAAGGTATTTCAGGTTAATAAAAAAGGAAATCATCTGTCCTCTACTGCAAATTAAAACCAAGAAATAAAGCAAGAACAACTAAAAATAGTCTAATGTAACTTGTAACTTAGTGAACACTTAGTGATGTTGGGGTAGTGCATTTTTGACAGCTGGTTTTCCCAACATTTTAACATTTGTTTGTTGTTGTGTTATGGGTGTTGTGCAAAGGGCTTTAACACACTTTGAGCTAGTCTCACAGCAAGCCCCAATACTTGTCCCAATGCAATGAAGTATTGAAAGTCTTTACTGCCACCTAGTGGTACGTCTGTAGGCACAGCACTGTGTAAATCATCAACAGTCACAAAAGATTGACCATGCATAGCCTATCCTCAAGTTTTATGTTTATGATTATTAGAGATAAAAGAGCACACACCAGTTAGTATTTCATACACTTCAACTATTCACAGCACACAGCTCCTGGTCTGACCCTTGAAGGCGAGGGGCCACACAGTGTAATAGCGGACCCAGTCGTGTGTGGGTCCTGGCAAGTCCAGATACCACGGAGAGGCCAGAATCACTTTGAGTCCTGCTTTGGTCACCTTGCGCACCTCACACAGGTAGCAGCCCTCTTTCCACACCTCCACCACTGATAGGGAACTGCGCTGTAACACAGTCCTCCAGTCCATCAGACACACATGAACTCTTATGATAAAGACAACTACAGTAGATCAGGGTGGCAAATTTGGCCTAACTCCTCATGAATGGTTGTCATTCAGATTAAAAGGTTTAGGTTACTAAAATCCAGTTAAAGACACAATGCACATTTCAATTTGCGCACATTTAGTTACTCTATTCTTATTTGCAGTTCAAATACTTTAAATTCACATCGATGTTTCAACAACTTTGCACATTTTCTCGTCAACTATTTTGTCAGTTACAGATGTGGGGCAGCGTAGATGTCTGTAATGCATATAAGTTCTACTGTGATACATAAATATGTTTTAGTTTATGTTAATTTGTTTACTCAATTTAATGACAGAAGAGGGAATCATTTGTTAGGGTGCACTTACTCCTTCATGGTAGTCAAATACATCTTGCCACACTATGGATGTCTTGTTGAGAGCTGAAGTTATGTTCACAATGCTGGAAATAACAATAATGACCTTTGTAGGATTAATATGTCCTGCCTTGATGCTCTGACGAAATTTGACCACAAACCACCACAACCCGAGCCCAGTCTGCTTCCTGTTGCTCTTCCACTACCTACTTCTCAATGTAGTATGACTCCAGTTTGGTGTAATCATTTCCGAATCCCATCTTCTGCATATATTTTCGGACATAAGGGTTGGATTTCCTATGGAAGACAAATGGTGTTGGGCAGGAATTTCATTACAGTTTAAGTGGATTTTGTATTAGCTTGGAGGTAGTTCAACTCAATTAAAAATTTTGATTTTGTTGAACATTGTTTCTAGTAGCTTATTATTGTCATTTCAAGGCATAGTCAACTACTGAAACTCCCAATGATTTGTAGTACTTACATACATGTTGTCTGCGATACCAGTGATGGACATTCAGTACAAAAGAAAGCTAAAATCCTTGGACCTGAATTTCCAACAGATTACTGAGCCAAAATGGAGGGGCTTGGTTTAAGTCATTACATTACATTAGGTATTAATTCAATGATAGATCAAATTTTGGCCTACCAGCAGGTGAAGTCAACCTCATCTCCTCCTATGTGAATAAAGGAATCCGGGAACACTGATGACACTTCCTTAAACAGTTTGGTCATGAACTGGTAGCTGGAGGCGGAGGCTGGATTAATGGGACCAAAAGTATCTGAAGGGGCACCACCTTTGTAGCAGGGAGTCAACAGGTCTGGCTGCCCTGGAGAAAGAAGGGCAATTAAAAGTTTATTTCAGTTAAATGGATTTAGTTCACTAAGTGTTCAGTTTAAATAGATTTACTTTACTGTCTGCTGAGAGGAGAAATCTAGTATATATCAAATCACTGGAAGATGAGCATTGCTGATGACTGATGATTATGTCAAGAACGAGAGCACTGAGGCAGCCTATAGACTCTTCTAGATGACAGGTGGTCAAGCTCAGGATTCAGTGTATGTTTGTGGCAATTTATAATCTTGTTTGCTATATTCAACATTAAGGAATCCCGCTGTACTAAACAAGGAATAATGCCAAGTGTGTGTAGAAGATAATCCCATATGGGCAAACTAAGATAATCTAAAAAAATGTTTTTCTAGAAAATGTGGCTCATACTATATTTATTTATTTTATATTTATTTACTAGCACAAGTGAAGTAGTAAAACACAAAGAATATAGGAAATGGCACAAGTTGTGCAGGAGAGGTATGAAACCCCAAAGGGCTCACAGTAAAACCTCCCCTCTAGATTTTCCGATTTATCCTAATACTTTGAACTTCCTTAACATAACAAAACAGAGAAACTGATTTTGAGTTTTACCTTTTCCCCAAGATTGGGTGTGGCCGGGTGAATCAAACTCAGGAAGGACCCTGATTCCTCGTAGCCTGGCATGTGAGATCACCCTTCTCACATCTGACTGTGTGTAGATGTGAGTCATCGGATGGAAAGCCCCCTGAATCAGAGCCAGCAGCCATTGTTAAGGGCGGACACAATTTTTCAGTTTTCTTTGTCTCACAAATCCACATTTTTAGAATTCCCTGTTAACAAAACTAGGATATAATAAATCAACCAAATGTTATCTCATTATTTATATACAGAAAAAGAAAAAAACTGTCCAAAGTAAATCATTCTGAATGGGCAGAGTTATGTGTTAAACAATACTTAGAGTGGCTCACTCTTTGTTTTATACCCCGCTGTCTCCATCCACTCTTCTTACCTTACTACTGAGGCCTGGAAAAGTGCTGCTCTGGTAAGGGAAGGATGGGTCATCAACAATGTGCCAATGAAACACATTGAACTTACTGTATGCCATTGCATCCTGAAAGCAAGAAAAAAAACAAGAAAAATATTCATTAATAAACTTTATGACAAGCATACCAGATCATGAAACAGTAAGTTAGAGTTAAAAGTATAAAGTAATTATTACCAAGGTCTTTAGAATGACCTGCACTGGTAAATAGTGACGGGAAGTGTCCAGCAAAACCCCCCTGTACTGGAACCGGGGGAAGTCCTCTATCTCAGTCCTGTTTACAAAAAACTAGAAAAGAAATGACATATTAAGAAAAAAAAAACATCATCTCCTCAATCAAGCATTCAATTAATGGCATCAGAGGCTTCATGAGTTGGTGCAGATGGAAAAAATGCAATAACTTACTGATCCAAAGTCATCTTGATACACCAGCTGACTGAATGTTTCTAGACCTGTACTTAATCAAAGGGCATTTGGTTGATACATAATTAGCATTCATGTTAAACATTTAAAATTTTGATTCATAATGACGTAGGTGATTAAATTTACAGCAATGCAAATGCAGAATCCAATGCAGTGATTACTGCCTTAACAGGCCTTAATGGTGCCAGCAATGCAAGCCTTCCCTTTATTGTAGCTGATTGTTAAGATATTTGTTTTGTTACATTGAAACTTTGTTCATAAACATTCTGCATAAATTGTGACTATAGTTACCTCTCAGAGCACCCCACACAGTCTCTGCATTCAAGGCTGCTTGTCCTGCAAAGACACTCAGCTTGTCTAGAACACAAATAGGAGCACATTAGACAATGAAATGTCCCTAGGGGTCGGGTTGGGTGTTGCCGGAGTGACCTCAAAGAAGTGTTGCTCTACACCGCCTCCTTGAGGTTGGTCATGTTAGGATAGATGGGTGTTGGTACTTACATTTCTCAGAAGAATCTGAGTTTGGGTAACTTTCACAGTCTCCTTGATCCACACTAACCTCCAGAGAATATGTTGTTTGCTCACTGCATGGCAGAGCACCATTTCCTATTGGTCAAAATAATTTTAACATATTTATTAGTTGATGGGTGATTCAGTTCAGTTCTTTATTATAATCCCGAGGAGAGGCAATTTGGTTGCATGTCATGGCTGATTCTATGTCATAGAACATAAAAGAATGAGGAAGATAAAAAAGAATGAAAAGAGAAATTAAAAAGTGCCAAAGTTCTACAAGTTCTCCAAGGTCTCAAAGATTTCTGTTAATTAATTTGATTGCAGTTGGAGCAAATGAGTTTTTGTATTGATTACATTTTAACCTAGGCAGCCTTTAACATAAGAACTGAAAACTCTGTGTACAATGGATGAATCTAGTCTGAAAGGATAACCTGGGCTTTCTGCAGGACCCCCTCTCTGTGATCATATATTCACAGAGGTTAAACTCCTTTTTTGTTTGACTCCAATTGTCTTCCCAAACTGCATGACAATTCTATTTAGTGCATTCTTGCTCTTGATGTTAAGATTATAAAAACAGCATATCATGCAGAAACATAAAGTTAGAATGCATAAGAATGCATATCACATGCATTGCCAATTTGACAATGTTTTGGTCAAAGCTGCAGATAATATTTTAGTTTAAAACACTGACATGAACCTGTGTTATACCAGTCCATTGTTATGTTTTTTGGGTAGGTAGGCCTACTAGCTGACTGATGGTCCATCAGGCAACAGCTGCCTCTACAAAGCCCATTGATCTACTTTAAAAGCCAACATGACAAACAGAAAGGGCAGAACAAAACCACAGGGAGCGCTTTGCACCACAGTGTTGTGCACTCATACAAATGAGGTAAAGGTGCAATCTTAAATCTTTGCATCACCACCAGCCTCATTCACTCCTGTAGCCCACTATACTTACACTACATCTACTATGGGTAACTATATGGGTAACTATATAACTCTAGTAATTGTATTATAAATTGTAGATAGATACTACACAAACACCAAAGCAAAACTATAACTGCCTGTGGAAATTTGTGGAAATAGTACAGGAATTTAAAAAAAATCAAGTAGCCAAGGCTTCTACAATGTCAATATATCACTACCGAGTAGCTTGCCGCAGACACAGACACACAATAAGCCCCTGCAAGAATATTACAGACATTTTTATTAGGGCACATGTACTGTGCCTTATCCAATTAGAGCACGGATGAAATGCATGTAAGATTGTATTCTTTCAATCATACATGCATTTCACCCTTTTCCTTGCTTCCATGCAAGCACCACTTTATGACCTACCTGAAACGTAATCTGGAAAAATTAGAGAAAAATATCTCTTGAATGCAGCATCCAGGACGGAGCATCCTTGGTGCGTGGCTGAGTGCTTTCCATGATTGAAGTTGAAGTTTTGCGGGTTCAGTGGGTATCGCTCCGCTGAGGATGTCATAGCTTGCGGCAAGGGCCATACTCCCTCCACTGTGTGTTGACCTACCAGAAAAATGATTAAAGGCAGGAAGTGAAATCGTGTAACAGAGGAGCGCCTAGAATTGACTTTAGACATGACTTAAATTTTCCTAGTCCTCGGTTGTTACCCAATGCACTGTCTCCACTCAAGTGCTGCAAAACATTCAGTCACATGACTCCATGGGGCACAAAGTGTGGTGGTATGTGGGTTTGTCCAAAAGGTAAAATATCCTGCGGTGTGGATGACTACCCTTGTGAAAAACAACTATAATTTTTAAAGAAATTTCAGAGTGATTATAAACACAGTTAAAAATTACATTTACCCTACAATATCTTATGAGACTTATGGAATATTAGTGAAACCGGTGGGTATAAAATAAATAAATAAATATATATATAATAGGCCTACCATAAAGCTAAGGTCGATAGGCTATAAATTCAATGTATAACCAACCCAAGTTGATAACTTT